>JXCR01096455.1:86073-120675 GCA_002079205.1 Phalaenopsis hybrid cultivar | reverse complement strand
TGAGTAGAATGGGTGGAGACATTTCAATCAACAGTACACTGATTGTATCAAGATACAGACAAGAAGGCCACCATCAAAGTATTAAGAGCATTAAAATAAACTAACTTGCTACATCTTTTGATTAGAGTCTATGTGATCTAAATGGGTTTGGATTCATGAGCTTTTATTCATGAGATTGTGCATGAGGGGGGCATAGGGAAGGCTTAAATGCTATTTTGTTGGCACTTATGGCTGTAAAAAAGTGAACTTATTCTAACATTTTAGGGGTTTAGAATCTTCGAGTATGTCTAGGAGTGTAAATGAGCGAACAAGAATCTATCATCTATTTTTGTTTTGCTCGTTTGAACATTTTTGTTTGTAATTATTCGTGAATAGCATATTTGTGATTGATTCATTTGAATTTATGTGTGGATTGTGTTTGGCTCTTGTTTAGCTTGAAATATTTGAAAAAAAAACTCAATTTTAAGTATCTCAAAGAAAACATTAAAAAAAATAAATAAATAAATTAAATTTTATCACAAAGTCATGATTTATATAGTTAATATAAATATATGAAAATATTGATAAATATCATTTATTTAATTACTCAAATATTTGATACAAAATAAGCCAAACATAATCGCATAAATTTCTATTCGTGTTCGACTCGATTTTAAATCATGCTCAAAATCTTTGATCATGTTCGACTATCTTATTTAATGAAAGATTCAAAAAAGTGTTTTTTATAAGCCTAATAAGAGCACGATGAGAATTAGTTTTTTTTTGACAGCCCAACCGATGCTTACCTATTATATTTTTTAATGCTCTTTACTTAAGATAGATTACTATAAGTGTTTGTCATTAAGCAAGAGTCAGTGGGCGAATTAATTATTCTCTTAATTGTATGGTAGATTAGATGATCAATAAGGTGAAAATTGGTGTCATAGTTAACAACTATCAGATGTCAACTTAATGTGCATCTAACGATAATTGATGAAGAACATTGGAAGTTAGGTGATGATTTACTCTATTATTTTTAAATAGAAGGTAAGGTCAAGTGATTGTCATGATGGAAAATAAATATCACTTGCAAATAGGTATCAAGCAAAGATTGATGTGATGAACTAAAGTTGATCAAAGACCAACGACCACCTCAATTGTTCTTCTGATTGTTAGAGAGAGCAAGCAACATAGAAGGTTGGTTTTAGACATTGGTTGTTGTCTTTAATTGGAAGACTTTAGAAATAGATTAACTCTAGTAAAACAATTTTGGGGCATAACTGACAATAAGCTTAGTTGCTTTTTTGATAATAAGTGTGCCCAAGTTTAATGTTACTTTTTCTATGGTCATTAGAAATGGGCATAATAGGAGACAATCTTAATCAAGAACTAATGTCAAAGAATGACAACATTAAGCATCAGGAAGTGGCAATGATGGAGTTCTATATTGATCAAAAGTTGAAAATGATAAAAATCCTTTCATCCAAAATGTCTACGTAAATTTATAAAAATATGCCTGTTCAAAAACTTTTTGAAGGAGAATTGTTGTCATTTTTGTCAAAAATTTGAACGTGACATCAAATAATTCAAAATCAACCTTTTAATTATTTGTTTTTTTATAACATCTTTTTGTCTTAATATATTAAAAAATCATTGTGCTTGTTTTGACCATGCGCATAATATATATGAGGACACAATTAGCACATAAGCTAGCTTCAAAATTTTTATAATAATGGTTCCTAATTTAAGTCAATTTGGATTGATGTTCATGGTTTTTAGCATCATTGGGTTCATTTTACTAAACAACATCATCTTAACTAAAAATTTGTTCAAAATATAGCATGTATTATCTTATAGTTTATTCCAAAAGTTAACTCAAAGACTTGAATGCTTCAAGATCTAAAAATCAAGAGCAAAATTATATTTAATTAAATGAATTATTATCTGGTAGCATATTAGGTACCAATATAGATTCTTGAGCATAATAATAATCATCTTCTTAAAAATTTATAACAAAAATCATAATTTTTTTGAAAAATTTAACGAAAGAGGACTCTCTGAGCGTTAATATGATTAATTCATTGAGAAAATATGTTTTTTTCCGCTCAATCATAATTTTATATTTTATGAAAACCAAAATATCACTCAAATATTAAAAGTCTTTATTTAAACTATCCTGAAATAAATCAAAACAACTTTAAGAGATTTTATTTAGGCTCAAAAGTACAAATTTTAAGTTCACAATATCTACAAATGATCATATTGTCTCAAAATATTTAAAAACATGTTTGTGCTAAACAATTAGCTATCCTAAAATAATAAAGCTTGTAATACTGTTTTCATTGTACATTTCGATTGCCATATAATGTCGAGTATCAATGTGGCTGAAGTTACAATTAAGTTGAAGCATGGATGAAAATAGTTGTAACATGTTTTGTAACCTTTTACACAAATCAACCAATAGNTCATAGAAGCCCAAAGCCTAAGGGTTCACCTCTAAGACAATCGGGTTAAAGCTTAAGGTAGACATTAGTCCCGATACTATCTCTTTTAAATTGGCCATCAAACTTGTCNAAGAAGCCTCCGCCTTTGCTGCAGAAGAGGCAATAATGCACGCGAACTCCTCTAACCGCGAACGCCTGCGATCCCTGCTGAGAATCTCGATGTCCTCCGCGAACAGAGACTCCCGAACCGTCCGCCCAGGTGACGAACAGCTTCCCTCTGCTACGTCCGCGAACAGCTTTGCCTCCAAGCGCTGCCCGGTTCCCTTCCGCACGAACTCCTCTCCGGCAAATCTCCGGCGAATCAGAACTGCCGCGAACTCCCTCTCCACAGAGATCGCGGAGTCCGAGAACCTTGGCTCTGATTCGTAAAACCTCACCGCTGAACTTCTTCCAGCGCCGCCAATGAAAATTTTCTTCCCCTCGAACCTGGCTCTGATACCACTTGTTGAGCAAATTAGGGCGAAGAAAAACAATAACAACACAAATCCAGAAGAACACAGAGATTTAACGAGGTTCGGCAAAGATGCCTACGTCCTCGGGAGCAGAGCGGCGAGTTCCTTTCAATATTCAGAAAAGAGGTTACAGAATAGAGGGATACCTCCTGGGGTTACTAACAGGCCTATTTATAACCCCAGGAGTAAACCTAGGCACAATATGTAATTACAACACATATCGAGTCTCAAAGTAACGTGTCCATTCATTTACTCCAAACAAAGGGCACCAACAAAGGCACACAAGTTTTTTATTGTTTATTTTTTGAATTTGAATAATTTTCCTATAAAAAAAGAGATTAATCCAAATTATTAATCACTCTTTAATACTTAACAATTTTCATAGCAGTTAATGCTAGGAATTAAAGGCCAATTTAATTAGTGATAATGGAATCATTAAAGTCTAAATTAGGTCATAAGAGAGGCTGTAATTAATTTTTGAGTAGAATGGGTGGAGACATTTCAATCAACAGTACACTGATTGTATCAAGATACAGACAAGAAGGCCACCATCAAAGTATTAAGAGCATTAAAATAAACTAACTTGCTACATCTTTTGATTAGAGTCTATGTGATCTAAATGGGTTTGGATTCATGAGCTTTTATTCATGAGATTGTGCATGAGGGGGGCATAGGGAAGGCTTAAATGCTATTTTGTTGGCACTTATGGCTGTAAAAAAGTGAACTTATTCTAACATTTTAGGGGTTTAGAATCTTCGAGTATGTCTAGGAGTGTAAATGAGCGAACAAGAATCTATCATCTATTTTTGTTTTGCTCGTTTGAACATTTTTGTTTGTAATTATTCGTGAATAGCATATTTGTGATTGATTCGTTTGAATTTATGTGTGGATTGTGTTTGGCTCTTGTTTAGCTTGAAATATTTGAAAAAAAAAAAAACTCAATTTTAAGTATCTCAAAGAAAACATAAAAAAAAAATTTAGAACATAAATTTTATCACAAATTCATGATTTATATAGTTAATATAAATATATGAAAACATTGATAATTATCATTTATTTAATTACTCAAATATTTGATACAAAATAAGCCAAACACAATCACATAAATTTCTATTCGTGTTCGATACGATTATAAATCAAGCTCAAAATCTTTGGTCATGTTCGACTATCTTATTTAATGAAAGATTCAAACAAGTATTTTTAATAAGCCTAATTAGAGCACGATGAGAATTAGTTTTTTTTTGACAGCCCAACCTATGCTTCCCTATTATATTTTTTATTGCTCATTACTTAAGATAGATTGCTATAAGTGTTTGTCATTAAGCAAGAGTCAGTGGGCGAATTAATTATTCTCTTAATTGTATGGTAGATTAGGTGATCAATAAGGTGAAAATTGGTGTCATAGTTAACAACTATCAGATATCAACTTAATGTGCATCTAACGATAATTGATTAAGAACATTGGAAGTTAGGTGATGATTTACTCTATTATTTTTAAATAGAAGGTAAGGTCAAGTGATTGGTATGATGGAAAATAAATATCACTTGCAAATAGGTATCAAGCAAAGATTTATGATGAAGAGCTAAAGTTGATCAAAGACCAATGACCACCTCAATTGTTCTTTTGATTGTTAGAGAGAGCAAGCAACATAGAAGGTTGGTTTTAAACATTGGTTGTTGATGGGAAACGATCATCGCTCTTTAAATTGGAAGACTTTAGAAACAGATTAACTCTAGTAAAACAATTTTGGGGCATAACTGACAATAAGCTTAGTTGCTTTTTTGATAGTAAGTGTGCCCAAGTTTAATGTTACTTTTTCTATGGTCATTAGAAATGGGCATAATAGGAGACAATCTTAATCAAGCACTAATATCAAAGAATGACAACATTAAGCATCAAGAAGTGGCAATGATGGAGTTCTATATTGATCAAAAGTTGATAATGATCATGTAGAGTCATTGGAGAATCTTCAAAATTTAAGAATCCTTTCATCCAAATTGTCTACGTAAAGTTATAAAAATATGTCTGTTCAAAAACTTTTTGAAGGAGAATTGTTGTCATTTTTGTCAAAAATTTGAACGTGTCATCAAATAATTCAAAATCAACCTTTTAATTATTTGTTTTTTTATAACATCTTTTTGTCTTAATATATTAAAAAAATCATTGTGCTTGTTTTGACCATGTGCATAATATATATGAGGACAATTAACACATAAGCTAGCTTCAAAATTTTTATAATAATGGTTCCTAATGTAAGTCAATTTGGATTGAAGTTCATGGTTTTTAGCATCATTGGGTTCATTTCAATAAACAACATTATCTTAACTAAAAATTTGTTCAACATATAGCATGTATTATCTTATATTTAATTCCAAAAGTTAACTCAAAGACTTGAATGCTTCAAGATCTAAAAATTAAGAACAAAATTATATTTAATTAAATGAATTATTATCTGGTAGCATATTAGGTACCAATATAGATTCTTGAGCATAGTAATAATCATCTTCTTAAAAATTCATAACAAAGATCATAATTTTTGAAAAATTTAATGAAAGAGGACTCTATGGTCGTTAATATGATTAATTCATTGAGAAAATATGCTTTTCCGCTCAATCATAATTTTATATTTTATGAAAGTCAACATATCACTCAAACAATAAAAGCCTTAATTTAAACTATCCTGAAATAGATCAAAACAGCTTTAAGAGATTTTATTTAGGCTCAAAAGTACAAATTTTATGTTCACAATATCTACAAATGATCATATTGTCTCAAAATATTTAAAAACATGTTTGTGCTAAAAAATTAGCTATCCTCAAATAATAAAGCATGTAATATTGTTTTCATTGTACATTTTGATTGCCATATAATGTCGAGTATCAATTTGGCTAAAGTTACAATTAAGTTGAAGCATGGATGAAAATAATTGTAACATGTTTTCTAACTTCTTACACAAACCAACCAATAAGGTAAAATCTCAAAATTTCAAAACAATGATCACAGCCTTAAAAACGAAGCAAATCATCATTAATAAAGCATGGTAAATGATGTCAAGTGAATTGAAGTGCCCCAGTTTGTTTATTATTTAAGATGATCTACATACATACCCCTCAACTCATATGTATTCACATCACTTCAAAAATGCAACTAATTTAAAGTCTAGTACAGAGTTTATGTGTCAGATATTTAAATACATAGGAATTTGGTGCCATGCATGCAAATGGCCTGAAACACGAAAGCGTAGTTTTTTCCTTGAGTTCCACATTGGAAAATAAGTGATTTGACAGTTTTCTTTAAGTTGCAAACCGTGGCCAAATTCGAAGAGAAAAAATCTCACTTGTCCTTGAACGCAATAGAGCACATAAAAATTAATGAGTTTTTATAGTAGAAATTACATTCACTTAAACGAGCCGAAGGAGCTTCTAAGTTCATCACTTCAATTTTGTTTGTGGTTAGGGTGTAGACGAGTCAAACTCGAGCTACTCTCAATTTAAGCTCGATTAATTTTATGAAGCTTGAGCTTAAGATTATGAGTTTGAGCTAGCTCCTGAACAGGCTTTTTAATATAAAAGAGAGAAAATGATATTAATTTAAAAAAAAAAAATTACAATAAGTTGATAGATATAATGAATAATTAGGAGATAAATAATAAAAAATCACGTAATATATAATAAAAAAAAATTATTTTCCTAACATTTTTAATATTTTAAAGATACAACTTTGAAATTTAATATAGTTTGAGTACATTTTATGTTAATATTTTCTTAGACAAGTCGGCTCACGAGCTAACGAGTCGAGTCAAGGTTGGCTTGAGCTTGACTTATTAGCTCATCAAGCTCAATTCACGAGCACGTTGGTGTCTGTGCATTTGATAGTGTAATCTTTTATTGACTTATTAGCTCGATTAATTTTATGAAGTTTGAGCTTAAGACTATGAGTTTGAGCCAGCTCCTGAACAGGCTTTTTAATATAAAAGAGAGAAAATGATATTAATTTAAAAAAAAATTACAATAAGTTGATAGATAGAATGAATAATTAGGAGATAAATAATAAAAAATCACGTAATATATAATAAAAAAATATTATTTTCCTAACATTTTTAATATTTTAAAATATAACTTTGAAATTTAATATAGTTTGAGTACATTTTATGTTAATATTTTCTTAAACAAGTCGGCACGCGAGCTAACGAGTCGAGTCAAGGTTGGCTTGAGCTTGACTTATTAGCTCATCAAGCTCAGTTCACGAGCATGTTGGTGTTTGTGCATTTGATAGTGTAATCTTTTATTGATATTAAAAACTTGATTTGTGCGTGATATGTAAGCACGTAAGAATTATGTGTTATGTATTAAATGGCCCTATTCAAAAAATTAATTTTTGAGTGACAAATTGCAAACTAAATTGATACTAATTCCACCCTTGATTTATCCCAAAATTTTAAGGAAATATTTACATACATGCATGATACATATCATATAATTCTTATTTATTTACACATTTAAATATTTAATCTTCATTATTTTTTTATATTTATAACACTTAAGCATTGAAAGATGTATTTTACTTCTAAGAAGATAATAATAATGAGATTTTTAATATGATATTAATAATTTGAGTGTTATAAATATATAAATCAAAAGTTTAGATGTTAGATATGTAACATAGGAATTGGGTGGTATTCATGTACATTTTAACATAATTTTTTTTTATAATTATAAATTATCATATAATTTAATTGATGGCTATAATTTTTCTAAGAAAAAAAATAAAATATTATTAAATATTTTGAATTTTTTTTAAAATATATTAATTTACTTTTAGAAATAAAAATAGAAAATAAAATTAGATAATGTCAATTGTGTTTACTATCTTGTTACTTTTGTCATTTATTTATTTATTTTCTTAAATCGAATTTTATGATAATTAAATTAAAATTATCAGATCTTCCACAGTACTAATGAGCACATGGAAAAAATATTGCATTAGGTCTCCGCACGTAGAGTTACGTGCGGAGTCCAATAAAATTACGACACATGGAGGTGACAAAAAAAAATCGGTCCGGTAACATAAGGGAATATTTATCCCATGTTATTCCGTGTTATTCACGTGTTATTGTATGTTATTCAGGTGTTATTGTGTTCTGAGAATCTTCCTGATATTATAATAACACAATAACATATCAATAACATTTGAATAACACACAGTAACACCTGATTAACAAGGAGAAACATTCTCTTGTTATCAGATATATTTTATTTATTTATTTTATGTCACTACCACGTGGCGTGATTTCATTGGACTCTACACGTAACTCTATATGTGAAGTCCTGATGCAATATTTTCTCCATAATTTTTGGTCTAGAATAATCCCAGTACTATTATTTACAATTCAAAAAGTATCCGAAACGTACATAGAATGATTGATAGCACTACATAATCGAAATAAAATTATGGAAGGATTTGTGGTAGTACAAAAGTATTTTTTTCTTGATATTAGAATAACACATATTATAATTTATTGTTTACTGTTTTAAAAAAAATCTAAATAATTATTTAAATTAAATGGAAGCAAATGGCAACATAACATTTACCAGCTGATTATTTTTATGGTGATGACTGTTAAATAGGCACTTTTATAAATGATCAATTTTGAAATAAAATTTACTCTATTCATTTTTCACTAAGTAAATAATGTCAATCAAATAATATTTGAAGATTGATATACATGCCAAACAATTCATATGGTCTGAGATCTAAACTTTAAATTTTGTATTCATTTTATCTGCATAAAAAAATATATTTCAGTTGCTAAATAAATAACATTCGTAGACCACAAAGGTCAAAGACGGGATCTACATGAGTTGTGATGATGTTTGTAGGCCATACAGGACGAAGTTTGAAGCACTGAGTTATGTACCACATAGAATGTAGTTTGTCATATAGTTCTTAGTAGGGGCAGTAAGGAGAGAGATTCAAGAGTTTGAAAAAAACCATTGTATCCTAAGTGTGGCTGATGTAAGCAGTTATTGTTGGGTTCGTTGCTACACCGTCATCCGGGTGCGCATTGCCTCATCTTTGGGGTGTGTCGTTTACTGCTATGTAGGGTGATTCTTTGTTATGCATATGTGATTCTCCAACACACGTTTTGACTCCACAAGTAATTTCATTGTAAGAAGTGGGTGGCAACAGATGGTGATCGACGACGGCCGACAAATGGTGGTCGGCGGTTGGAGGAGTGATCAATGTTTGCTAACCTTCGGTGAAGAACACAGGGGTTTTACTCATTATCCTCCAAGCTTAGCTCTTCCTCTGGTTCAAGGTTTGGGTCCATGGTCTCGATCCCCTCTCAAGAGGGCAGTAAGGCACTACTGGGAAAAACCTCCCTAAAAATAAGAAAGGAATTTGAACTACTCTATCAGAGGGCCCATAGATGTTCCCTCGATCGAACGACGTTTTGTGAACAATTGAGTGTCTTAATGATGTTAGAATTGAGTGATCATAGGCTCATTGGATTTGTCTTGTCGAGATGTTCAGTTTGAAAATAATATTGTCAAATTTAAAATTCATTTGACATTCCAATTAGGCCCCGAAAGCTTTCAAAGACAGCTTATAATTAATGAATTAACCCAGGATTGATTTGATTTAGTTTAGTTAACTTTTGCGGTCATTGTGTCTGTCTTGTCTAGCCGATCACTTTGATTTTAACTTTATTGAAATTATAGTTCTAAATGATTTTTAATTTGAATTTGAATGTTACTTGACAAGAAAGGATCTTTAGTGGCCCTTGCTTTACGTAGTGCAATAACAAGGCTGAAAACAATCGTATTTGGGTGCAGCATGACCGCTTCTTAGTTAACACAGTGGGCTTTGATCTCTTTCCAAATATTCATGTCAAGCATCTTTTGCATATTGCATCATCTCATTTACCCATCCTCCTCATGTTTCATTAGATGGAGCATCCCCATCTATAGAAATGGATCAATTTTAAAGATGCCTGGTTATCCTATCTGACGGCTTGGAGAAAGCTAGCTTCGAGGTCTAGGCTGAGATCCTCTCCAATAAATAAAATAGAATCTTGAAGGCCTTATATTATTGAAGTAAATACAAAATGAAAAAGTTGGGATCTTTTAAAATGTCAAATAGATATGGTGATTAATAATTAACAACACATGGAATGTGCTGAAGGTGGCCTCCAACTGGAGCAAGTGGAAGTATTGTGGGCGAACGTCCACGAGTTTAACATTGTTCTGAACCAAACTACCTCTTGGCGGTAGCAAAGGGCTAAAGTGCGATGGTTGAAGGAAGGAGGTGCTATCTCCCATTTTTTCCACTCAGTTGCAAGTGGTGGGAGGAATTCAAACGGTGTTAAATGCATTTAAAATGCAGATAGGGCATCGTTCGATGATCCCCACGTGATTGCTAAAAATTTTTCTCATTTTTTTCTAATGAAATGGGAGGAAAAGGAGATTATTTTGTCTGATTGGCTTGCTCTTCATCCCCCCATTGCTCAAATGTGCATATTTGATGACTCTCTTTGTCATGAGGTTACATATGAAGAAATTTGGAATACGGTTAGGAGCATGGGTGGCAATCTTTCTCATGGATTGGATGGGATAACAAACTCCTTTTTAAAACAATTATAGAGCATGCTCCGTGAGGTGTGTGTGTTGCTGTGCAGGAATTCTTCTTGATTAGAAAAATGACGTTGAAATGAAAAGATGCCCTGATTGTAATTATTCCTAAGGTTGAGAATGCTAATCTTCACACCAATTTTAGACCTATCAGCTTATGCCAATCCACTTACAAGATTGTGGCAAAGATCCTAGTTAACAGGATCAAAGGGCTTCTTCTGTTCTTAATCTCCAATGAGCAAGGTGTGTTTGTTCCTAATAGGTCCATATCTAATCACTGTCTTTTGGCTTAGAAAATGATGAGCAAGTTCCAACATTCCACTTCCTTTATAGGTTTCTTGGCTAACTTAATGAGCTAGAAGACTCTTTGAAGGGTTAAGAGTTGCGGCTTCCGACAAGGTGCTCGTTGTCTCCTTATTTATTGTGCTCTAAACTCCTATCTAGATTGTTGCAATGACATTGAAGTCTGTTCAGGATGGCTATGTCTCCATAAGGGACCCGTGTCACTCACTTCTTGTATGCTGAAGACATCCTGTTTTTTTAGGAAGCCTCCATTGGAGCGGCCTGAAATCTTAAGGCTAAGGTTGATAATTCTAAGGCAGGACTGGGGTTCTCAAATTGTTGATTAATTAAGCTAGAAAGCCTTGAGTTGGAGAACAAACAAGATCTCCAGTTTCTTATAGATAAGAGGGTTGAGGAGCTTGAGTATTTGGGGATCAAACTCTACATGAGGAGACTTACTGTTGTTGATTTTAATGACCTTATAAACTAGGTAATTGATAAGGTTCAAGGTTGTGGAAATTTCCATTTGCTTCTCGTGGGGAGGACCACTTTGATCAACCACCCGTTTCTTCCTATGCCCACCTATTTCATTTAGCATTATGATCCTCCTAAATTTTTTTTATGGGACAATATTTTTGGGACAAAGACAGAAGCTAGAGAGGCCTACACTTTATGACATGGAGAAAGATGTGCACCCTGAAAAATTATGGCGGTATGGGGCTTCAGACAACTGTTACTTGTACGTGCCCTTTGTGGGCTTGCTTAGCTTAGAAATTCCTTACTAACTTGCAGTTTCTCTTATAATTGCTTAGTCGAGAAGTATGGAAAAAATATTTGGGATCGACCTAATAAACGGATGGACTCGATTACGTGGAAAATCATTATGAGTGGAGCGACTTTACTCAGTAAAATTATTAGGTGGGATGTGGGAAATGATGAAAGCATTGACAACTTACTTGACAAGTGGATTCTTGACCAGCAACAAAATAAGTGGCCTACCCTGGTGGATGTCCAAACCAAAAACATGTGGATTTCTACACTGATCTCTGATAGCCAGTGGGCTGAGGGGATGCTCCATCAATGTTTTGGGGAGGAACTTTGTAGGATCATTCAACAAGTATAGTTTCCATGCCAGGAGCAAGTTGACAAGATTATGGTTATTCCTACATACTTGGGGAAGTCTGTCATGGCTTTGGCCTATGATAGTTTGTTCAAACAACAACCTCCGTTTGATTGTTGGTTCTGGAAGCTTAAGCTTCGCACTCGTGAGGCTTTGTTTTGGAGGTGAGTCTTTAAGGATGCAATCCCGACCAACTCGCGGCTATTTAGAAGAAGGATTGGTGAGGACACCACTTGCCCTTGGGGCAGGATGCAGGAGATCGTGATAATGTGGTTATTAAGTGTGAAGTCCTTGTTGTCATTCTCCAATCCTTACAAATATGGGGTGTTGGGATTGCTAACTTTAGTTGCTTTGATGATATTTGTAAAGAGATGGGTGCCTTCTTAAAGCTCTGAGGTTGGTGAGAAGGATTTTTCTGTTCTGCGATTTATCATAGTTGGAGAGCTAGAAATTTTAAGAAGTATGGACAACCCTTCGAAACACCGGTGGTCAAGGCAGCTATGATCCTATCTTCTCTTACCATCACTCAGTCTTCTACTATTTTGGAGCGCTTGGGAACCTCTCAGCCATTTAGGCTTTATTCCCTTTTATTTTTGGTGCCCTCCCCCTCAGGCTGGTTGAAACCTAACGTTAATTGGGCTCTTTTGCCTTTCGGCCTTGCTAGCAAGGAAGTTATCATTTGGGACGAAATTAAAAATTACTTGTTGGTTGTTGGTCGAAGATTGTTGCATTGTGACGGTACACATGTTGAACTCGAGGCAATGTTGTTCCTTGCTTCTTTACTTTAGCCTTGGATGTATGAGTCCTGCAGGATCACGGTGGAGTGGGGCAACGACAACATTATTGATCTTCTCCGTAGCACGTTGTATATGAAAACCTGACCACACCAACCTCCTCATTTGCCTGACTTGGGCTTTCTTACCGAGTTTAGACATGTTCTTTTTTGTCATATAGGTAGATCTTACAACTCCGGCGCTCATTTTTGTGCTCACTCAGCTTTCGAGAGAGACTTTGTTCTGTCTTGCTTAGATGAGAGTCATCATCTTTTTTATTTTTTTAAATAGGGGTAGACCGCCTTGTACCTCGCTTCATAGCCTTCTTTTGTATTTTTTGTTCTTTCCCTTTTAATACAATATGATCACTTATTAGCAATGGAAGTAGATAAGAATTGTATGGTATATATGTAAAAGTCCCATATTTGCATTGCAGCCACTTCCAACTTAATATTTTGATTTGTGTAGAAACCTATAAATTCAATGATATGAACTTAATATTTAACTGAAAGTTAGCTAATGCCACCTAAACAGAAACCAAGCTGTGAACTAATCATACGGGAGTCATTAATTATTTCATATATAAAAATAAGTAAAGAAAAAAAGAAGATTAACAAATCAACAAACCGAGACTGATCGATTCCATGAAAATTTGCCAATCAGACGAACCCATTTTCTTATAATTATTCCCACCCTCGGCTCCATTGAATCAGGAAGACCAGAATTATCATTTTGCATTTTTTTTTTTGGATTATTGAGCAAATCTTTTTTTGGTATCATGAGTAAATCTCTCAATTATCAGATGATGCTTTTGCAATTCCTTGCTCTGTTTTTTTTGCAAAAAAAAAGAAAAAGAAAAAAAGATTTAATTTATAAACCCTACCTTAAAACACTCATCAAACCTCAAATCGAGCTCCAACCCTACAAAAGATTCAAAAAGGAACAATCTTGGGACCTAATTCCTTTATTTCCCCACATCTTCTTCTTTATTCTCCTATGTACAATCATCATAGCTCNCCCCCCCCTGAGTTGCGGCTTCAGATAAGGGTGATCGTTTTCCCCTTATTTATTGTGCTCTAAACTTCTATCTAGTTCGTTGCAATGACATAAAAGTCTATTCAGGGTGGCTATGTCTCCACAAGGGACCCGTTTCACTCACTTATTGTATGTTTAAGATGTCCTGCTCTTTTAGGAAGCCTCCTTTGGAGCGGCCTGAAATCTTAAGGCTAAGGTTGATAATTACTGAGGCAGGACTGGTCAAAGGGTTCCCAAATTGTTGGTTAATTAAGCTGGAATGCCTTGAGCTAGAGAACAAACAAGATCTCCAGGTTCTTGTAGATTGAAAGGGTTGAGGAGCTTGAGTATTTGGGGATCAAACTCTACATGAGGAGACTTACTATTGTTGATTTTAATGACCTTATGAACTAGGTAATTGACAAGGTTCAAGGTTGTGGGAATTGCCATTTGCTTCTCATGGTGAGGACTACCTTGATTAACTACATGTTCCTTCCTATGTCCACCTATTTCATTTAGCATTATGATCCTCCCATATCCATTTATGGGACAATATTTTTGGGACAAAGACAAAGGTTAGAGAGCCCTACACATTGCGTCATGGAGCAAGATGTGCTCCCTGAAAAATCAGGGCGGTATGGGGATTCATAATACTGCTACTTGTAGGAGCCCTTCGTGGGCTTGGTTAGCTTGGAAATTCCTTACTAACTTGCAATTTCCATTATAATTGCTTAGTGGAGAAGTATGAAAAAAATGTTTGGGATCGGCCTAATAAACAGATGGACTTGATTGTGTAGAAAATCATTATGAGTGAGCGGCTTTACTCAGTAAAATTATTAGGTGGGATGTGGGAAATGATGAAAACATTGAAAACTTACGTGACAAGTGGATTCTTGACCAGCAACAGAATAAATGGCCCAATCTGGTGGATGTCCAAACCAAAAACATGTAGATTTCTACACTGATCTCTGATAGACAATGGGTTGAGGGGATGCTCCAGCAATGTTTTGGGGAGGAACTTTGTAGGATCATTCAGCAAGTATGGTTGCCACACCAGGAGGAAGTGGACAAGATTATGGTATTTCTTGCATACTTGGGAAAGTCTGTCATGGCTTTGGCCTATGATTGTTTGTTCAAACAACAACCTCCGTATGATTGATGGTTCCAGAAGCTTAAGTTTCACACTCGTTAGGCTATGTTTTAGAGGTGAGTCTTTATGGATGAAATCCCAACCAACTCGCGGCTCTTTAGAAGAGGGATTGGTGAGGACACCACTTACCCTTAGGGATGTCAGGATGCAGAAGATTGTGATAATGTGGTTATTAAATGTCAAGTCCTTGTTGTCATTCTCCAATCCTTACAAATTTAGGGTGTTGAGATTCCTAACTTTAGTTGCTTTGATGATATATGTAAACAGATGGGTGATCTTCCTGAAGCTCTGAGGTTGGTGGGGAGATTTTTTTGTTCTACTATTTATCATAGTTGGAGAGCTAGAAACTTCAAGAAGTATGGGCAGCTTTTCGGAACATCGGTGGTCATGGCGGCTATGATCCTATCTTCCCTTACCAACACTCAATATTCTACTATTTTGGAGCGCTTGGGCACCTCTCAGCCATTTAGGCTTTATTCCCTTTTATTGTTGGTGACCTCCCCCTCCAGGTTGGTTGAAACCTAATGTTAATCGGGCTCTTTTGCCTTTCAGATTTGCTAGTGTGGGAGTTATCATTCGGGGAGAAATTGAGAATTACTTGTTGGTTGTTGGTCGAAGGTTGCTGCATTGAGACGGTACGCATGTCGAACTCGAGGCAATGTTATTCCTTGCCTCTTTACTTCAGCCTTGGATGTATGAGTCCCGCGATATCATGGTGGACGGGGGCAACAACAACATTATCGATCTTCTTCGTAGCACGTTGGATATGAAGACCTGACCACACCAACCTTCTCATGGGCCTGACTTGAGCTTTCTTACTGAGTTTAGACATACTATTTTTTTTCATATAAGTAGATCTAACAACTCCGCTGCTCATTTTTGTGCTCACTCAGCTTTCGAGAGTGACTTTGTTCTGTCTTGCTTATATGAGAGTCATCATCTTTTTTATTTTTTTAAATGGGGACAGACCGCCTAGTACCCTCACTTCATAGCATTCTTTTGTAATTTCTTGTTCTTTCCCTTTCAATGCAATATGCACCCGTTTCCCCCAAAAAAAAAAAAAAATTCCAAGAGTTATGTCAAGTGATAAAATTGGTTAATGATGTATGAGTTATAAAAACAAAAATGAAAGATCTGTTGTTAGCTATGTAAGTACATAAGAATTGTATGATATATATGTAAAAGCCCCATATTTGCATTGCAGCCACTTCCAACTCAATATTTTGATTTGTGTGGAAACCTATAAATTCAATGATATAAACTTAATATTTAACTGAAAGTTAGCTAATGCCACCTAAACANCAAAATGCCCCCGTTTCAAAAAAAAAAAAAAAAAAAAAATCCAAGAGTTATGTCATGTGATAAAATTGGTTGATGATGTATGAGTTACAAAAACAAAAATGAAAGATCTGTTGTTAGCTATGGAAGTACATAAGAATTGTATGGTATATATGTAAAAGCCCCATCTTAGCATTGCAGCCACTTCCAACTCAATATTTTGATTTGTAAGGAAAACTATAAATTCAATGATATAAACTTAATATTTAACTGAAAGTTAGCTAATGCCACCTAAACTGGAAGCATCAAAACCTAAACAGAAACCAAGCTGTCACTTTATAACAAAACTAATTATACGCGAGTCATTAATTATTTCATATATAAAACTGAGTAAAGAAAAACAGAAGATTTGCAAATCAACAAACCGAGACAGATCGATTCCATGAAACTTTGCCAATCAGACGAACCCATTTTCTTATAATTGTTCCCACCCTCTGGAAGGCCAGAATTATCATTTTGCATTTTTTTTGGATTACTGAGCAAATCTTTTTTTGGTATCACGAGTAAATCTCTCAATTATCAGATGATACTTTTGCAATTCCTTGCTCTATATTTTTTGGAAAAAAAAAAAAAGNAAACAGAAACCAAGCTGTCACTTTATAACAAAACTAATTATACGCGAGTCATTAATTATTTCATATATAAAAATAAGTAAAGAAAAACAGAAGATTAGCAAATCAACAAACCGAGACTGATCGATTCCATGAAACTTTGCCAATCAGACGAACCCATTTTCTTATAATTATTCCCACCCTCTGCTCCATAGAATCAGGAAGACCAGAATTATCATTTTGCATTTTTTTTGGATTATTGAGCAAATCTTTTTTTGGTATCATGAGTAAATCTCTCAATTATCAGATGATACTTTTGCAATTCCTTGCTCTATATTTTTTGCAAAAAAAAAAAAAAAGAAAGATTTAATTTATAAACCCTACCTTAAACACTCATCAAACCTCAAATCGAGCTCCAACCCTACAACAGATTCAAAAAGGAACAATCTTGGGACCTAATTCCTTTATTTCCCCCCATCTTCTTCTTTATTCTCCTATGTACAATCATCATAGCTGNAAAAAAGAAAGATTTAATTTATAAACCCTACCTTAAACACTCATCAAACCTCAAATCGAGCTCCAACCCTACGACAGATTCAGAAAGGAACAATCTTGGGACCTAATTCCTTTATTTCCCCCCATCGTCTTCTTTATTCTCCTATGTACAATCATCATAGCTCGCCGGAATGGCGAGCGGAATCCCAGAGTAAATTAATCAGTTCTTCTCAAGCCGCGCAAGCAGAGCACACCGGAGACTCTCTTCTCCCTGTTGGGCATCGGGAACCTGAACAACCACATCCTGTATCACCATATCCTTCACTCCAGAAACCGTGGCGTGATGAACCAAAAGGTCGAGATCACGCAGAGCCGCCATTAGCCTCGCCGGAGGATGGCTTAAGTTCTCAGATTGAACCCTGATTATGGCGTCGGAGCGGAGAAGCTTCACCTCAACTTCAATGGTGGCCGGCCCGCCGCTTATGATGCTCCTGGGAGATCCACCTTTTTCCACCACTACCTCTTTCCTCGCTCGCTTAGCTTCTGCTTCCAGCTCCTCCACCTTCGCCCGCAAATCCTTGATGTACGAAACTGCATCTGCAAGCAGAGAGGCCTTGTCCATCCTCGACACATTGGGGACGACTGATCTCAGCGAGTAGAAACGATGATTAAGCTTCTCCCTCCTCTGCCTCTCCGCCTCCACGTGATTCACCGGATTCTCCCGCACGCTCCCAGGCTTTCTCCCCCTTTTCTTTGTCCGCCGACGCTCCGCCGTCCGCCCAGGATCCTCCGAATCGGAATGCTCGGAGTCCAAGGACGACGATAGACCGGCCAAGTTCCCGACTTGAGCCTTGTTTACGGCAGAGAGAACGGGATCAACGTCTTCGGTGGCGAACAAAAGGGAAGCTTGCTCGACGAGTGCCCAGCTCTCACCGACGACATCACCGGAGCCGAGCTCCAGAACGCCGCCAGCGGAGGGGATGAAGACGAGAGTCTCAATGCCGTGCAGCTGCGCTTCACTGGAACGATCGCAGCAGCAGGTTTGCAGAGCGTGAGCGCCGGCTAACCAGACAGGAGCCAGGGATGTGTAAGCGCGAGCTGGTGCCGTCGCGGAGTCTACTGAGAAAGAGCGAGTTAAGGAAACCACGTAGAACCACTCAGCGTCGTCACTGTCGTTAGCGAGATCACCGGCAGAAGTTACAGAGGCCGCGGCGGCGGAGTGCTTCCGGTCGTCGTCGCGGGTGCCGCGAAAATGGCCGTCGCCGAAGCAGAGGAGAGTGCGATCAGGGGAGGCGCGCCAGAATATGGCGTAGGTCCACCATTGGGGGAGGGAGTGAAGAAGGTATTGAAGGGCGGGCTNTTTGAATTCTCTTCTTTCACTCATAATACAAATTAAAACTCAAAATAAAATAAAAGGTGGTCGGCGGAGTCGGTGGCAATGAGCGGCGGCGGTAATGGTTACTTGGTTGGATGATGGCTGTTGTCTGGGATTGAGTGGCCCCTTAGCAATTTCCTTTGATGATCCAAGTCTTCTTTTATAAAAATCTCAGGAGTGCCTTGTTGACTCTTCAGAATGTGTCTTCACTCAAAGAATTCTCTAGAAGTTGCCTCTTCAAAAGCCAATTGAATGAATTTTTTTATCCATGAACTATTTCCCACATTTTTACGAAGGGTTTCTTTAAACACCTCTTCAAAAAGTCATCCAAATTCAATGAATAGTCAAATAACTACTTCTGGTCCTTAAGCATGGGGTACCTGGCACTTAAGCATGGGGTACCGGGCGCTTTGGCGTGGCTCTCTCAAAATAACTGGCGTGTAAGCACCAGTCCTGGGCGCTTAGGTGTCTCAGTTCTTTTTTTTGTACCTTCTTCATTTTTGCTCCAAATTTGAATCTTTTTCACTTCTTTTAACATTTTTCATCCATTCAATTGTACCTGAAAGAAAAATACACAAATACCTTTCATTAAAGAGTAATATCTCGAAAATAGGTATAAAAAATATGTACAAAAAGACGATATTTTAAGTGTATCAAAATCTCCCAAACGTAAAAATGTTACTTGTCCTAAAGTGACACTTCAAAATTTTTAAAACTAAATAAGTAGATTATGTATATGAGTTTCTTTAGAAGTTTCTTAAATTTTGATGTAGAAATATAGTGGTCCAATTTAGAAAAAAATATTAATAAATGAAACCAACTTAGAGTTTAAATATTTTTAATGTAAAAAAGTCTAAATTTATGAGTTTCTATCTAGTTCAGAAATATTGTAGATTTTCCAAATATAGAGTTTAAACATTTTATAAACTCCACTTAAAAATTTTTATTAAGCATAATCTTACTTACTAAATTATATCCTTAAGCTTAAGAGTTTCTCAAGTCCTATACTTTAAAAAGATCAGATGTGGAACCAATTTTTGATTAGGCACTAATCCTCAAGCTTCTCCTTTCTTATTCAAGTTTTCTTTTCTTCTCTTTTTCTTTTCTTTTCTTTTTTTTTTCTTTTTTAGGCAAGGATTATTATATCTGTATAGGCCTTTAATGATTTTGAATTTCACTCTTCCTTTCCTAAAGCAAAGAGTTGATATATTTCCTTTACTTCAAATCATAATAATAGTTTTGAAAATTATTTTCAATAAAAGAATTTTAAGTTTTGAAAATAAAAGTTTAAATCTTCTTCATTTTTTGAAAATACAATTTCTCTTACTAAAGATAGTTACAAAATATTCATCATTTTCATACTAAAAAATTTTTAACTTTAAGTTTTTCTTCATTACTATAAATTTTAACTAAATTCTCTTACTCATTTCTATACTCAAAATTTTACTTCCCTAAAATAACTTCATACACATGATCATTTTCTTCAAATCAAAATTAAGTTTATTTAAAATACATTTGAGAACAATTAAATTTCAGGTTTTTAGAAAATTTTTCACGCACCCCCCCAAAACTTAAATTTTTATTAGAATTAAACATTTTAGCATCATCTATAAATATTGGCAAGAATGAAAATTTAAAAATAACATGCTAGCTGGAATTTTTACATCCTAAATATGCAAGTACAAAAATTAAAAACAAGAGTAAAAATTAAATTGATCAAATTTTAATTTACTTAATATATAGAGATTCGTTATACTTCTATGCAGTAGAGGAAATCATAAAAGCAAATAAACACACTAACATAAATTCACAATTGCAACATAAAGAAAATATCTGGTAGTAACTTGAAAATTTAAAGCATGAAGTTTTTAAGTGACAATTAGCAATATTTTAAACATTCCTAAGATCAGAATTAAGTTCAATACAAACTAACTAAACACACTAAAAAACACAATGAACACAATTACTACCACAAACATTAAAAAAAAAACATCACAACAATGTCTAACAAATAAAAACACAAACAAAACTAACAGTCTCGACAAATACAACTCTAAACACAAAAAAAGTACAATATAACTGCACCACAAATAGTTTACATCAATACATAAAAAGAAAACTAAAGAACCAGTCTAATCATCATGTTCCTCAGCATCATTCTCATCACTATGCCAGGTAATTGCAGGCTCATATGATGGATATCTTAGATATTGAGGGAAAACTACACCCTGGTTACCCCTCATGAGGCTTTCCATAAATGAGTTGTACTCTTCCTCACAATCACTACGTTTCCTCATATATCTATCTATATGCTCTATTAAATTTTCTAAATTTAATAACTTTTCGGTGGTGTAAATGACATTGTTCAAAATCCTTTGCAATAGTTGTGACTGAGAATCAGATCCAAAAGTCTGACCCTGTGATGTAGAAGCACGTGAAGTGGAAGCTCGAGATCTCAAAGCAGCTGAACTATTGGAAAATCCACCTCTCCAGTCAAAAATTGAATGATGTGAATAAGACTTAACTTTCAAACTAGTAATAGGCTTGAGTGGCTGCAATATTTCTTCCCAGCAATCAAATCTAACTCCAGCTTGCTCACATAATGAAAAGATCAAGGATGCAAATCCCAAACCTGCAATAGTGGTAACAACGATATAACTAGTAATAACACTATGAATCAAGGCTCCAATGTTGATGGGCCTGAACTGTTGAATACAATAGTTCACAGTTGCTCGATCACGGGTCACTTCACTAAGATGATTTATAGACAGAGACGAGTAGAAATAAAATAGTGCCATGCCTTTGCAGTGACATCTAACTTCGAAGTGGGGAATTTGACTCTCCTCTCATTAGTGATCTTCCATAATCCTCTTCCTTCAGTCAACGATGAAGTGATCTTGTCTAAATCCTCCTCATTTGGACTATAGTTCGAATAAAAACATAAAGTACTCTGGGGCAAATGATAAATCTGATTTATTACTTCAGGTGAAAAAGGCACTTTCTTTCTTCTAACCATGACTCCTTCTTCAGCCTCGAGGAGATTTGCATGGAACTTCCGCACAACAGAAATAACTGTCACAGCATAAAAATAGCAAAACCACTCCCACTGGCGGCAAACAACCAAATCTTCTATAGCTCCTCCCAGACTTTTGAAACAATGCTCAGGAATTAACTTTCTTTATTGCGGTGCATCATTGTATCAATCCTGAGCTCTAGCACTAACAAATTTGCTTGAATTAAATTGGGCTTTTCCCTTGCTCCTCTTCACTCTTGGTATCATTTCTAAAAATCACATAAAAATCTCTATAAATTCTAAATTTAATTCTAAATCATTAAACTCAACTCCTAAAAGCTTAAACTACAAAATCTATGTATTTTCCATAGATTTTTCTCAATTTTCACCATGAATAGTGATTTTTGGGTAAATCTATAATGTGCTACACGGTGAAAATAAAAAATGTCTACATAGAAGTGAAGCTCTTACATCAAGGATATCAAATCTAGCAATTTTTTCTCCAAATCACAAAGATATCTTCAAAATATGATGTTTCCTCACTTCAAACTTGTGAATGCTAGAGGAAGGGGATGAAGTTGAGGTGCTAAAATGTTGTTTCTTGGACCGATTTATCACTTTAAATCATTCGCAAACCGGTTTACATGAACCGACCCTTAAGCGCAAATGGTTCAGCGCTTAGGCGCCTGTCTCTCAGTTTAGGCAACACTTAAGCGTGGGGTCTTAACGCTTAGGCTCTAGTGCTCAAATTTTGATTTTTTCAGTTTGAAGTAAAGTGCACTTCTAGCCTAAGTCAACCAGCCCTACAAGGTCTCATAACTCATTAATAACTATTTTCTTCCCTTACAACTGTTCTCTTTCTCAAGATTCACAAATCTTAACTAATTTGATTTAATGTTATATAACACTAAGTTTCACACAAGCAAATGCTTATATTCATTCACAAAAAATTACAATCATTTTCAATGCATAAAGTCTCAATCCAAATAGTCTTGGATGAGAAAATTCATAGCACAAACACTTGACAGTCTTAACATTAAAAACACACTAAATACTAACAAACAAACACTAAACTCACAAAACATTAACAAAGCACTTAATTCCACTCTCCGTTTGGTGGAGCGAATCCTAGCCTATCATTAGTCTCTCCATCTACATTTGGAATATAAATATGATAAAAAGGATGTTGATTAATAAGTCTGGTTGAATCTTCTTCAATCCACTTGTTCTTCAAATACATAACCTTGTGCACTCCTTCTATAAAACTGGTATGGCTAAACTACATCTTAAGTTGTCATCCCTTATGATCCAGATGTGTGTTAACTTCCATCACTTTTGCTTCAATTGAAGCCACGTCAGCTTCATATTTAGTGATTTTCTCTGTTATTCCTTCAATACTAACGGCTAGGAAATTGTTATATAACTCTTGCACACTCTGACTATAAAACTTCTTTCTCATTGCCTCCTCTTTTTTCTTCAAATCACTCTCCCAAGATGACATTATTCCAAAACTCTCTCTTCTTACTTAGGATTTAGAGTTAATATTGAATTGTGGTAAAAAATACTTACATAACCCTTCTATTTATGGGCTCAAAACTCCCCTATAACTCCTAGGCACGTCCTAGAACTGCTATCTCACGTTAAAGCCAACCAAATCATGATTAAAACTTCTAGAAACCAAAATTTGCACATGTTTTTAACTATCGCGCTTAAGCGTCAGTGCTCAATTTAGCACAGATCAACTTAACGTCCAAACACTCATTCTAACATGTCTAAGTCATCTTTTAAGATGTTAGAATAAATATTAAATAATTATATAGTCAAAATACTACCAAAATTTTATAACTCAAACACAATAACATAACATTCAAATCAAACACACAAATAACTATAGATTGTCTCGCACAGAGATCTTAGTTTTACGTCATCAGCCCGACGTACCTAGTGCATATTCTGGTTGACCCAACATCATAAGATCATTCAATTTAAGTTGGTTACCTAAAAAGTAGGGTTTCAACCTATGACCATTAACTTTAAATATGTTATCAGTTTTAGGATCTTTGTTATCCACAGCTCCATAGGGATAAACTTTTATCACATCAAATGGGATCATCCACCTGGACTTAATTTTACCTGGAAAAAGTCTTAAACTTGCATTATAAAGCAAAACTTGTTGCCCTAACACAAAATTTTTAGTAAGAATACTCCAACCATGTCACATTTTCATCTTTTCTTTGTAAATATTAACACTTTCATAAGATTCATTCTTTATCTTTTCAATCCCATTTAATTGCAATAGTCTTTTCTCACCAGCATCCTTTAAATTGTAATTAAATTCTTTAATAACCCAATATGCTTTATGCTTAAGTTTAACTAGTAAATGACAAGCTTTTCTAAATATTAGCCTGTATGAGCACATTCCTATACGAGTTCTGTATGCAATTCTATAAGCCCACGAAGCATAATCAAGTTTGACTGACCAATTCATTTTAGTTGAATTCATAGATTTTTCTAATATTAATTTAAATTCACCATTGGATATTTCAGCCAAACCACTTCTCTAAGGATGATAAATAGTAGCAATTCGATGGTTATGATATTTCATTAATAATTTCTCCATTATTACATTTTTAAAATGACTTCCCCCGTTAGTTATGATCACTATCGACATCCCAAATCAACGAAATATGTTTNGAGGAAAACCGTGAATTGTAAATTTGTTATAAATGTACTAATATTATTATTATTATTAATTTTTTGTAAATTGTTTCAGAAAATAAAATCAATTTTTACGAAGATAATATATAATTTTGAAATTTATTATATCTAACTAAATTTTTTTAGGAAGATTTATATCTAATGCTCAGATCATATGTATTTAGATATCTGACACCGAAATTTGATATTTATATTAATATAACTTTACAAGCTTGAAAATGTGTATTTTATTTTGAAAAAAAAAAAGTTATAGTAGTATATTTAATGTGATATAATGTATACATATAGTTGTATATTTATGTGTATTCCAGAGCTCACCTGATGAAGTGGTTGAACTATACACACCTGTCGAAGTGGCTGAATCGAGTCCAAACGCCAAAGTAATCGAACGGAGTTTATCTTCTGAAGAGGCTGAACTCATCTCTTGTACCAATAGGGGCAGCCTAATTTGCCTAGATAGAAATAACTATTAAAGATGGTCGTCATTACCAATAAGGACATGAGTTTATATATCTTTAAATGTGTTGCTTGGTATTCACATCACGTTCTTTTCATCAAAACATCATAGATGAAAGTTGTAAATTACTAAATATATTTTTTTATTATTTTTTATTATTGTATAAAAGAAAAATTAAGAGAGAGAGAGAGAGAGCTTGAACTTGAGCTTGGGAGCTCACTGAGGGTTTCTGATTAGAGGGTAAGAGAGAGAGGGAGAGAGAGAGCGCTTGAACTTGAGTTTGGGAGCTTGCTGGAGGACGCAGCAATCGGAGCTTGCTTAAATACGTGACTCATAACAAGTGTCTAAGATTAATCTGATCATTTGATGGTGGCTATTTGGTTACGTTGGAGATTTAGTCTAGTTTGTTTGTGAGCCAACCAATAAGTCAAGTGATACTCAAATTCAGGCATCGATATCTTTCGAGCTAGTCTAATCTTCAGCTTATGGTCCTATAAGTTTGACTCTTGAGAACGTCAAAGGAAAACCCCCAAAAGAGTTCCTGAGTGGGACATGGTCCCCTTCTTACTTGTTAATTTCCAGCTGAATTTATTAGAAATATCGGAATGAATCTCAAAGTGCTTGAATGATCGAAATAAAAAGCTCCCCTCAAAGGCAAGCAGTCGATCGACAAATCACCACCAAGCAGGTGAAGCCCCATCTCTAAACTGGGACAGGTCAAAGCGTTGGATATGGTCCCTCGCCCGATAGCAGCAAGATCCACCAAAGATGAGGCGCAATTTATCATAGCGGCAAGTCTCGTTGGATACCCCACACAAGCAGTGACAAAATTCGCCTAAGCCTTGCAAATATGAGTATCTGACCGAGTCGACGAATGAACTAGTTAGATCAGACGCAAACCCCGTAAAAACTTGAGCCAAAGCAGAACTTGAGCCACAGTTCACCTGACAAAACAAATCGACTCATCAGTCGATCAACCGACTAGCCGAAACACGAGTAGATACCCTCTGATCGCAATTGGACGGCCGAACCGCTTTTACCACTTCAAACGAGATTATCATTCGACCGAATGCCTCGGCCGATCTAACACAAGACACAACAGCCAGCCAATTGATCGTCTCAATCGACCAAATTCTAGCAAGTCAATCAATTAGTTACTGTCATATCAAGATTCAACTTGTAATACAAATATTGAATGAGATCCATACAATATATTACAACATTAATCATATTAAGAACAATTTCCACAATAATTGTACAAGATATGTCTTTATAAGAATACAAAAATACAAATAAGGGGACTCTCCCACGGTTCTCTCCACGGTAACTATTTGTTCACTTTATTCTCTCCTTCACTCGACTCTAACTCTCGAGGCATAGTCACAAAAGACAATATGAGATCCAATGCATTCACTGTGGGATACTAAGTGTTGCTCCCACTTTGCTTGAGCTGCCCGACCTCGACCTTGGATTACCCGATCATGTTCCTTGGTATTGTTAGCTTAGTGAGTTAGTCAATCTTTATTATATGAAACATAAATCCTTTTATGTTAATTTCTGTATCATGTGGCTCGGGTTGCTTTGTCAACTTTGGATGGGAAACCGATCAACCTAATCTTGCCGACTGATTCACTTGTTTGGTCGTCACGGTCCATATTCGCTCTGAGTCGTCATTTTCCTTGCTTCAGTTGGCTTGATCAAGCATGTTAGTTTCGTAAAGCTGCTTTTAATGTACGATATATATTAAGCCTTATTTTTTATATATGTCGAGATATNTGTGGCTCGGGTTGCTTTCTCAACTTTGGATGGGAAACCGATCAACCTAATCTTGCCGACTGATTCACTTGTCTGGTCGTCACGGTCCATATTCGCTCTGAGTCGTCATTTTCCTTGCTTCGGTTGGCTTGATCAAGCATGTTAGTTTCGTAAAGCTGCTTTTAATGTACGATATATATTAAACCTTATTTTTTATATATGTCGAGATAAGTAATAAATTAGATATGCGTTCGATTGGATTGTTGGATCATAAGATGATTACAGAGATACATCTTATTATGCTCACAACATAATTTTTATTAATCGGAGTTTATGTTTCATATAATTATATATAAATAAATATAAAATGTCGCGAAGATGATAAAAAAATAGGATAATGAGAATTCCATCATTTGAAATATATATANTAATTATATATAAATAAATATAAAATGTCGCGAAGATGATAAAAAAATAGGATAATGAGAATTCCATCATTTTAAATAATTTTTTTTTATTTTTAAATTATAATATTTAAAGCCTATATCAACCAAATCCATTAATTTTTAGGCTGAGATTTTTCCAACCTTTTGATTTTCTTAAATCTAAAAAAAGAGCAAAGTAACATAAGGATAAATGACCACTCAAAACAAGATGAAAAAATATATATATCAAATCATTTTTAAACAATAACATTAGATCATTTATGTCTATATGTTGATTTTTACATGATAACATGATGTAGATTAGATTTCTCATGCTTACACTTTGGGCAATAAAAGGGGTTGATGCATCATCAATGGTGCACCAACAACAAAATTTTCTCATATGGTACAGATCTCGAGACGTAACACAGATCTTGATGTAACTGTTTGATCAATAAACATGCAAATTTCAATTAGAAGTCATCTAGAGATTCAATTTCAGCAAGCTCACAGTTAAACTGTCCAGCTTGACGAGACGGACCCGATGATCTTGAAATTGGTCCAATACGAGTCAAATCAAACTCAGATCAAGTCATTAAACCATTATTGGAAGTTTTCAGGACACATTTGGATGGTCAAATAAATGTCAAATCTAGCAAGCCTATAGTCGAATCAAGCTTTTTGATAAGATGAATCTAGTGAGCCCAAGATCGCTTAGTTCCGACATTGTTAGGGCACACAAATGTCCATCAAACATCGTATAAACGAAGGAAGCTCTTTGGACCGTTCGATCAAAAAAGGTTCATATTCCTGTATTAATTACATGTGAGACTTTATAAATAGAGCTCAACCCATTTCATGAGAGGGGAGAGGAGCTTAAGGCTTGAAGAAGAGCTTGATGCTTTGAGAAGAAGTTGAAGACCAGCACCACCACAGCTGCCCACCGTCAACCACCACTAACCTCTCTCGTCCACCGCCGACCGTCGTCGATTTTTGCGATTCATGTCGACCACCGTAGACCACCGTCAAACACCACAGACCTCCGTCAACCACCATCGACCACTACTAACCTCCGCCGACCACCGTCAACGGTCGTCAATCACCGTCAATCTCCGACGACCACCGCCGACTGTCATCGATCATCTTGTTATTGGTCGTCGCTCGTTCCTAGCAACAAATTCATCAGCACATCGATGTTATAACTTGGAAAACCTGGCAATCATTTCCCGCTTATTTCCCGCTTATGGAACAAGTGGTTGCAATAATAATCATCCTTTTCCTTTTCCCAATTTTCCAAGTAAAAAACTTCTCTTTTTAATATTAGTTGATTTCTCTTTTTTGAGTGTATCTTAAATCTTCGTACCACGCTAAGACGATAAGTTGTTATCTACTGCAGCAAATTCTCTAGCACGCATCAAATTTTTTATCATCTCGCATGAATTTCAAGACATTTTCAGTAATAAATACTCTAATTAAAATTCAAGATTATCTAGGGCCCTTATTTCAAAAGATTTATAGTCAAATTGACCGTCTCAAACAAATGAACCCAATGATGCCAAATTTGGTTCAATCTGTGTCCAATGAAGTACAAATCAAGTCATTAAAGCATTTTTTGAGATTTTGGATCTTCAATTGGACTGTCAAATGAACTCTAAATTTTACAAATTTATATTCAAATTAAGACGCTCGACGAGAGGAATCTAATGAGCCTAAGTTCCCTTAAGGTTGTGGTCATTAAAGCCCTTAAATTATTAAAATACCCTCTATGAACAAGGGAAGTTAAAATGTGTTGTGTGATCAGGTGTTTCGTGAATTTATTGATCAAATGACTAAAATGCTCCTACCCACTAGTTATAAATGGACCACCTTTCTTCACAAGAGTTAAAAAAATATAAGGAATTATAGTGTTATTTTATATTGAAAACCTGATGATAATTTAAAGCCATCGTAGCCGCCGACCACCATCGACCACGCCGCTCGCCCACTGTCGGCCACTAGTTATCGTCATTCAACACTACCGCCGACCGCCCCCGTACACCGTCGTTGACAACTCTCGTTTGATAATAATGAATCCCAAATATGACCGTAACGTGCAACACTGTACTAAAGATCTGACAATAACGTTCAGCAAGCACTGCCTACAATAGTTGTCCATAGAATACGACACTTCTTTCTGAAGTCCTGCAGTTTTCTGTATTATAAATAGTGTAAAACTTTAACCCAGCTCTCTCAGTTGTGAGAAAAGAGCAAATCATTATACATACACACTTATAGTGTACTACTTTCATTGGACTAGTCCTAGTGATTCTTTTACATTCTGAGTTTTTCTAAATAAAATTCATTGTGTCTCCTCTTCCTACCCTTTTTATATGTTTATATGTTTAGCCCTTGTGTAGCCTGTTGAGAATTTTATGGCAAAGAAATACAAGAATCAACACAAATTCAGAAAGAAACACAGAGATTTAATGAGGTTCGACAAAGATGCATACGACATCGGGAGCAGAGCGGCGGCTTTTCCTTCAATTCAGAAAAGAGTATAGAATTTCGCTCCACTCCAGCATCTGTCTCTTATCTGATATATGAGCCATGGCTAACATAACGTTAATACGTTAAATATTCACTTTGTCGCCTCAATCTTTTCGACATGCAACTGTTATATGATTTTATAGTTAAAAATATTAAATTTATCTATATTTAATATTTTATTAAGTTGCTCTATTCGTTGCAAGGAAATGTGTAAAAACATTGACACAATGTGAACAAAATTTCATCATTTGGCACGAATCTTGATGCATGAGAATCTGAATACAAAATTTTTAGAAAGAAAAGTTAAAACATTGATTAAAAGTTATCTAGAATAAGATTTTAGCAAATGTATAATCAAATTAACCACCTCGCAAGATGGACTTAATTATACTAAGATTAGTCCAATCTGAGTTAAATTAACCTAAAATTATGCCGATAAACTACTTATGAAAGCTTTTAATGCATTATCAGGACATTAAACGAATTATGAATATAGCATGCTTATAGTCAAATCGAGTGTCTCAAAAAAATGATTTTAAAGAGCTTATGAACACTCAATTCTGATACCGTTATGACCGTTAAATGTCCACAGAATGTCGTCTTTTCAAGAGAACCTCCCCAGGTTCTCTGATCAGAGTGGTTCAAAATCATTTCTTATTTGCATTATGGACTTCATAAATAAAACACTACCCACCTCTTGAGAGACGGTCTAGACCTTAAGTCAGAGGAGATTGAAGCTTGAATGAGGAGTTGTAGACTAGCATTGCTTCTAAATTAAAGATTTGACAAATAGCTCTCGCTCCTGCAGCCATTGACCACCAATTGTTGGCTACCGCCAGCTCATTGTGGCGAAAAAAGGTGAGAAGCAACAACCAACACCACAAAGTCATGAACCAACCTACGAAACAGTGCATAATCCCATACACCTTGTTGACTCCAAAGACGGTGTACTGAAGCTTCGGCAAGTATCCCCACTGCGACTGGTCCCTATCGCGACGAAACTAGTTCATCTATGCTCGAAAACTTAACTCAAGATACTGTAAACCCTTCCTGTCTTTGGGACAATGGGTTGACATGTAATTACTAACTCATAGTGAAACATTTTAACTGGGCAAGCCCCGTTGTTTATTTTCTCTCTTAGGGTTTTTCACGTAAAATCTTATGGTATATAATGATTATTTTTATTTTATCTGAGTGTGTGTCGGATTTTCGTCTGACACTAAAACATTAATTCGTAGTCTGCCACTGTGAATTTTNTTAGGCTGAGATTTTTCCAACCTTTTGATTTTCTTAAATCTAAAAAAAGAGCAAAGTAACATAAGGATAAATAACCACTCAAAACAAGATGAAAAAAAAAATATATCAAATCATTTTTAAACAATAACATGAGATCATTTATGTTTATATGTTGATTTTTACATGATAACATGATGTAGATTAGATTTCTCATACTTACACTTTGGGCAATAAAGTGGTTGATGCATCATCAATGGTGCACCAACAACAAAATTTTCTCATATGGTACAGATCTCGAGACGTAACACAGATTTTGATGTAACTGTTTGATCAATGAACATGCAAAGTTCAATCAGAAGTCATCTAGAGATTCGATTTCAGCAAGCTCACAGTTAAACTGTCCAACTTGACGAGATAGACCACCCGATGATCATGAAATTAGTCCAATATGAGTCAAATCAAACTTAGATCAAGTCATTAAACAATTATTAGAAGTTTTCAGGACACATTTGGATGGTCAAATGAATGTTAAATCTAGCAAGTCTATAGTCGAATCAAGCTTCTTGATAAGATGAGTCTAGTGAGCCCAAGATCGCTTAGTTCCGACATTGTTAGGGCACACAAATGTCCATCAAACATCACATAAACGAAGGAAGCTCTTTGGACCGTTCGATCAAAAATGGTTCATATTCCTGTATTAATTACAAGTGAGACTTTATAAATAGAGCTCAACCCATTTCATGAGAGGGGAGAGGAGCTTAAGGCTTGAAGAAGAGCTTGAAGCTTTGAGAAGAAGTTGAAGACTAGCACCACCACTGCTGCCCGCCATCAACCACCACTAACCTCTCTCGACCACCGCCGACCATCTTCGATTTTTGTTGATTCTTATCGACCACCGTTGACCACCGTCAAACACCACATACCTCAATTGACCACCATCGACCACCACTAACCTCAGTCGACAACCGTCGACCACCGTCAACGGTCGTCAATCACCGTCAATCTCTGATGACCACCGCCGATTGCGGTCAATCACTATCAACCACCGTCGACCATCACCTATCGAACACCGCCAATTGTTATTGGTTGTCGCTCGTTCCTAGCAACAAATTCATCAGCACGTTGATGTTAAAACTTGGAAAACCTAGTAACAATTTCCCGCTTATGGAACAAGTGGTTGCAATAATAATCATCATTTTCCTTTTCCCAGTTTTCCAAGTAAAAATCTTCTCTTTTTAATATTAGTTGATTTCTCTTTTCTGAGTGTATGATGAATCTTTATACCACGCTGAGACGATAAGTTGTTATCTATTGCAACGAATTCTCTAGCACGCATCGAATTTTTTATCATCTCACTTGAATTTCAAGACATTTTTAGTAATAAATACTCTAATTAAAATTCAAGATTATCTAGGGCCCTTATTTCAAAAGATTTATAGTCAAATTGACCGTCTCAAACAAATGAACCCAATGATGCCAAATTTGGTTCAATTCGTGTCCAATGAAGTACAAATCAAGTCATTAAAGCATTTTTTGAAATTTTGGATCGTCAATTGGACTGTCAAATGAATTCTAAATTTTACAAATTTATATTCAAATTAAGACTCTCGATGAGAGGAATCTAACGAGCCTAAGTTTACTTAAGGTTGTGGTCATTAAAGCCCTTAAATTATTAAAATACCCCCTGTGATAAACGTCAGTTAAAATGTGTTTTGTGATCAGATGTTTCGTGAATTTATTCATCAAATGACTAAAATGCTCCTACCCACAAGTTATAAATGGACCACCTTTCTTCACTTATGAATTTTAAAAAAAAAGGAATTATAGTGTTATTTTAGACTGAAAACCTAATGATAATTTAAAGCCATCATAGCCGCCGACCACCATCGACCAGACCACTCTCCCACTGTCGGCCACTAGTTATCGCCATTCGTCACTACCGCCGACCGCCCCCGTACACCGTCGTCGACAACCCTCGTTTGATAATAACAAATCCCAAATACGACCGTAACGTGCAACACTGTACTGAAGATCTGACAACAACGTTCAGCAAGCACTGCCTACAATAGTCGTCCTTAGAATACGACACTTCTATCCGAAGTCCTGTAGTTTTCTGTATTATATATGGTGTAAGACTTTAACCCAGCTCTCTCAGTTGTGAGAAAAGAGCAAATCATTATACATACACACTTATAGTGTACTACTTTCGGTTGACTAGTCCCAGTGATTCTTTCTCTTTCTGAGTTTTTCTAAATAAAATTCATTGTGTCTCCTCCTCCTACCCTTTTTATATGTTCATATCTTTAGTCCTTGTGGAGCCTGTTGAGAATTTTATGGCAATGAAACACAAGAATCAACACGAATTCAAAAAGAAACATAGAGATTTAATGAGGTTCAATAAAGATGCCTACGTCATCGGGAGCAGAGCGGCGACTTTTCCTTCAATTCAAAAAAGAGTACAGAATTTCGCTTCACTTCAGCATCTGTACATTATTCGATATATGAGTCATAGCTAACATAACGTTAATACGTTAAATATTCACTTTGTCGCCTCAATCTTTTCAACATGCAACAATTATATGATTTTATAGTTAAAAATATTAAATTCATCTATATTTTATATTTTATTAAGTTGCTTCGTTGCAAGGAAATGTGTAAAAACATTGACACAATGTGAACAAATTTTCATCATTTGGCACGAATCGTGATGCATGAGAATCTCAATACAAAATTTTTAGAAAGAAAAGTTAAAACATTGATTAAAAGTTATCTAAAATAAGATTTTAGCAAATGTATAATCATATTAACCAGCTCGCAAGATGGACCCAATTATACTGAAATTAGTCCAATCTGAGCTAAATTAACCTAAAATTATGCCGATAAACTACTTATGAAAGCTTTTAATGCATTATCAGGACATTAAAAGAATTATGAATATAATATGCTTATAATCAAATCGAGTGTCTCGAAAAAATGATTCTAAAGAGCTTATGAACACTCAATTTTGATATCATTATGACCGTTAATGTCCACAGAATGTCGTCTGATCAAGGGAACATTCTCAAGTTCTCTGACCAGAGTGGTTCAGAATCAATTCTTATTTGCATTATGAACTTCATAAATAAAACCCTACCCATCTCTTGAGAGAGGGTCTAAACCTTAAGTCAGAGGAAGATTGAAGCTTGAATGAGGAGTTGTAGACTAGCATTGCTTTTGAATTAAAGATCCGACGAATAGCTCTCGCTCTTGCAACCATTGACCACCGATTGTTGGCCACCGCCAGCTCATTGTGGCGAAACAACATGAGAAGCAACAACCAACACCACAAAGTCATGAACCAACCTACAAAACAGTGCAAAATCCCATACACAATGTTGACTCCAAAAACGGTGTATTGAAGCTTCGACAAGTATCCCCACTGCGACTGGTCCCTACCGCGAGGAAACTAGTTCTTCTATGCACGAAAACTTAACTCAAGAAACTGTAAACCCTTCGTGTCTTTGGGACAATGGGTTAACATGTAATTACTAACTCATAGTGAAACATTTCAACTGGGCAAACCCCGTTGTTTATTTTCTCTCTTAGGGTTTTTCACGTAAAATCTTATGGTGTATAATGATTGTTTTTTTTTATCTAAGTGTGTGTCGGATTTTCGTCTGACACTAAAACATTAATTCGTAGACTACCACTGTGAATTTTTAAGTATGCATCAAACATAAATTGAAATATTTGTAAGTAAAAATATTATATATATATATATATATATATATATATATATATATATATATATATATATATATATATATA
>JXCR01096455.1:56801-83886 GCA_002079205.1 Phalaenopsis hybrid cultivar | reverse complement strand
TATATATATATATATATATATATATATATATATATATATATATATATATATATATATATATATATATATATATATATATATAATTTTTTTATTTGTGCGTGTGCATGTTGAATTATGGATTGTATTATAGGAAAATAGGCCTCGAGAGATAGAGCTGAGAGGAGAAAAGTGGGCGAGAGAGTGCAAGGGTATTCCTTAATTTTTAAACAAAATTTGAAAAGAATATAATGCATATTATTATTTTTTTGTTAAACTAACTATTAATTTTAATTTCGTGATAAAAATGAATTCAATTAATCTGGTTCAAAAAGTTCTTCGTTAATAATTTTGTCTGCTAGAGTGGTGCTTATCATCTGTATCAATTTTGCTTTCATGGAGCTTGATATGTCATCAATAAATTTTCATCAGCAATCACGAATCTCGGTGCAATTTTTAAACAATAAATATTCAAATTTCGATTAAGGGTCATCCAGAGCTCCGATTTTATCAAACATATAGTCAAACTGATCGGCTCGATGAGACGGACCTAATGATATGAAAGTCAGTCTAATCCAAATCAAATCAAGCCCAGATCAAATCATTATACCACTCTTAAAGGATTTCCGATAACATCTGAAAGGTCAAACAGATGTAAATTCTAGCGAGTTCATAGTCGAATCGAGCATCTCGACAAGCTGAATCCAACGAGCTCAAGATTGGTCAATTCTGACATCGTTAAAGCACTCAAATGTCCATCAGATATCATCTGACCAAGGGAAGCTCTCCAGACCGTCTGATCAAAATGGTTCATATTCTTTTATTAATTACACTCAAAACACTATAAATATGCCCCACCCCTCACATGAGAAGGAGGAGGCTTAAGAGGGAAATTGAGGCTTTGAGAAGGAGCTCAAGTCCAAGATCATCCTCGTCATCGTCGATCGTCGTCGACCACCACTGATTGTGGACAACTACTGCTGACCTCTACCGACCACCGCAGGCCACCGTTGATCGTCGTTGATCACCGTTGACCTCCGTCGACCACCGCTGACCTCCATCGACTACCGCCGACCGTAATCAATTATCGTCAACTACCGTCGATTACTGTCGACCTCCGTCAACCACCGCTGACTAGACGTCGTCAGTTGACGTTGTAACTTGGAAAGCTAGTAACTATTTCCCGCCTGTGGGACAAGGGGCATTTGTAATCATCAACTTATAGTGAATTTTTACGACTGGGCCAGACCCCGTGGTTTTTCTACATTACGGGTTTTCCACGTAAAAATTTCTTGTGTTATCACAACTTGATTCATTTTCATCTGTGTGTATTGAATCCTCACGCAACGCTAAGACGATAATTCATTACTCTACCGCCGCGAATTTTCTTGCCCGCATCAGAGCTAGTAAAACTTAAATTAACTAATTAATGGAATTTCAACCACGTAAGGCATGTGGTAATTTTAAATGGCTCTTTGATAGCAATTTTTGAAATTTTTAATTTTAATAAATTAACTTTTATTTAAATTTTAATAAATTTTTTTTTATAATTTTATTAATATTTTAAATACAAATTTTTATATGCTAAATATCGGTTAGATTGATGTTAAGTCTTAGAAAATTCTCAAGAGAGGTGACATCATATTTCTTAGCTTAGTTTAATTTTTCAACACACAAATAAAAATCTAAAAAAAAGGAACCAAATTTTTTAGGTGAAACTTCTTGAAAACGAAAAAATTAAGATCAAAATAATCTACTAAAAAATTAAGTTAGAGAAGATGAGATTACAATATAATAATTATAATTGGCTATAAATGTTGTAGTTATTTGCTATAATTGTCGTTGTTTGTGATATAACACATTACTTGTGGTGGTCAACGGCGACCTTTAGCGGCCAAAAATAAAACCTTGATGGTCAATGTTGAACTTCGGTGCTAGACGAAAACCGTTCAAATGTCAAAAAATAANATATATATATATATATATATATATATATATAAGAAAGTCTAATGGATAATATATTAAAAAGAAAATATGATACAAATAGATTGTGTGGGAGGACCCAAACATGACACCTTGCCTAGTCGATACTACCATATGCAAATAGTTCCAAAAAGAGAAAACACAAAAAATTACATGAGAGACTTAAGGAAAATAAAACCAAAAAGTGTCAAAATCCGGATTTTCAGGTAATTAAAGAGCGACCCAATTTTGTCTTGCCTCTGCCGCTAGTTCTAGGGAAGAAGCCAGCTAATAAATTGGTGAGATGAGTGTCATTGCCAGTAGTAACCAATGTATCATCCAATAAATTCCCAAGCTCAAGTCTACCTCAATTCTTCTTCTTCCTCCTGGAATATACTTGTCATTCCTCATCCGAAGATTGGCTCGCCTGGTTAGTAGATTGGTCTAAAGTGTGTCGAACATGTATAGATTGTTGAATATTAGAAGCAACTACTTGTTGTACAAGCTGTTCTTTTATCGGATCAGGGGAGCGGGAGCATTCTCGTGTGTCCTTACATGTAAGTGGGTCTTCTTCAAAAATAGTGAATGGTATAAACACATTTGGATCTGTACCTATAGTATAATGTTCTTCATCAGGAACTGCGGTGTTGGCAAGGGGTGATCCATAGGCAAATCCTGTCTTGTAGAAACTTCCTCCACGGATTGAGCAGATGTGTCCATAGCAATGGGGTTAGACCTCTCTTTGTTTGCTTGAGCTTTAGCTTTCAAGTTTGTATGAAGCCCGTGATATTTATCAAGTGTATGCTTGAACATCTTACAGTGGGTATAATAAAAAGATTTATGTTCCATGACAATTGGTTGTCGATATCCATTGTGAGTTGTGCCCAGCCATACTTCAGTAATATCAGGTAAAGTAATATCTCTTTCCACAAGTATTCTGACCACAAAAGACCTAGTTAGATTAAAGGTGGGCATATCTAGCTTCATAGGATCTCTAAGATTAGCTCCAATAGAATAAAAAAACATGATGATTAAAGAAATGCAACTTGAGACTAGGTAAACTATTCCAAACCAGAACTATAGGAGACTCATGATTTGGGTCAAAATCAGGAGACCACTTGAGTAACTTCATTAACTGCCTGCAATGTTGAGATATTTTTTAGAGAAAATTTGAGCATAGTCTTCAGCTAGGGTTAACTGAATCAACACACATATCCCATTCAAAAGTCTCACTTTCCACTTGTCTACAAGTTTGAGATCGTCAACACTCTTTCTGATAACTTCCATAGGTGGGTGCCCCCATTGAAATTTTCCAATATGACCGAACTTGAGTTTCTCAATTAGGGTTGAAATTTTAGAATCATACAAAAATAGTGCTGTTTTGCCACTCTTCCTGCTTATATTCTTAAGAAAATGGCAATCGATCGTACCATCACTACATTCCTTGTAGCTTGAGGAAAAGACAATAGTAGATTCCGCAAGATGATTATCCAACATGTGGGCGAAAGAATCTTTGTCAGTATCAACTAAAGAAAAAGGAAGTTCCATAACGATGTTCCTTCAGCCCACACAGATGCAACAACGACGCTGCACGCTTGTAGCTTGATCGGGTCATCGAACCCGCAGGAACAGGCGCGGGACGGAAGAAAGGCGTGTACTGGTCGAGACCAAAAACACAAGCATCACAGGCGTAGCTCGATCGGGTCGTCGAACCTGCGGAAACAGGCAGATCACGATCTTGATCGACCCTACAGCTCGTCGACGAAACATACAACAACACATAGGAGCACACTCCCCCTTCTTCTACGAGCGTGGAGCATAGGTAGCAGAGGCTAGGGTTTCACTGTGAGGCGAAGCAGAGTCTCGATGAAGGAGATGACTCCGACCATCTTGATATATATATAGACACACACACACACGCGCGCGCACATATACATATATGTGTGTGTGTGTTGAATTATGGATTGTATTCTAGGAAAATAGGCCTCGAGAGATAAAGCTGAGAGGAGAGAAGTGGGAGAGAGTGTGTAAGGATTCCTCAATTTTTAAACAAGATTTAAAATGAATATAATGTATATTTTGTTAAATAAACTATTAATTTTAATTCCGTGATAAAAATGAATTCAATTAATCTGGTTCAAAAAGTTCTTCGTTAATAATTTTGTCTGCTAGAGTGGTGCTCATCTTCTCTATCAATTTTGCTTTCATGGAGCTGGTAAAACTTATATTAACTAATTAATGGAATTTCATCCACGCAAGGCATGTGATAATTTTAAATGGCTCTTTCATAGCAATTTTTGAAATTCTAATTTTAATAAATTAAGTTTTATTTGTATTTTAATATGAAATATTTTTTAATAACTTTATTAATATTTTAAAAACAAATTTTTATATGTTAAATATCGGTTAGATTGATGTTAAGTCTTAGAAAATTCTCATGAGAGGAGACATCTTATTTCTTAGCTTAGTTTAATTTTTCAAACACACAAATAAAAAATTTAGACAAAGAAACCAATTTTTTTACGTGAAAATTCTTGAAAAGGGAAAAATTACGGTTAAAATAATCTACTAAGAAATTGAAAGTACAGAAGTTCACTTTTCTCATGTATTAGAGAATATAAGATTACAATACAATGATTGTAGTTCGCTATAACTGTTGTAGTTATTTGCTTTAATTGTCGTTGTTTACGATATAACACATTACTTGTGATGGTCAACAACGGCCTTTAGTGGCCAAAAATAAACTTTGATGGTCAATGTTGAACTTCGGTGCTAGATGAAAACCGTTCAAACGTCAAAAATTAAATTTTAGTGATCAGCTTACTCTCTTATCTCTTCTCTCATCCTCCCCTCTTCATATGGAGAAAATATTTCATCCAAACACCTCATGTCCGTACGGCTAACCGCCGGGCGCCACGTCGCCATACACCTCATCAACAGACAACACGGCAGTCGGTGGTTGGCCGTCCGAATATGCAGACGTTCTGAAAGAATAATTTTTTTTCATACAATATGCCAATTTTTGGAATAACAAAATTGATGTTGAGAGAGTATTCATAATATAAAATGTAATTTGACAACATTTGTTTCTCAACAATATAACTTAATCATACATAATATGTCATAAAAACAAAATTAATTATAATTAAGCTTTGTCATAAATTTATTGAAAAATTCAAATTCACCTTTTTTTTCGAGATTTTTTTTGAAATATTTTTTTTACAAAGCTGCCTCAGACATGATTACGGAGTCGTCGCATCACCATTGAACACGTAAAATCAATTCCATCAGCTTTCAGTTTAATTTGCTGCAAAGCTAGCGACCGCATCTGGACCTAATCCTGTGATTTATTAAACACTGCAATTATGCCATCATTTCAGAAATTAATAAGATCTTGCAGTACCAAATTATAATCGGGTAATACGTATAGAAGAGTATCACTATGTCGATATGGTAAGCTGAGGATGTTAATGAAATAGTCGATATGGTATCACTGTGTAATTATGATAATGTGATTAGTTAAATTAAGAAAATTTTAATATTTTTTATTAAATATCTACCTTTTTTTCCGAATAAAATCAATTAAAAATATATCAATGTTAATCCATAATAAGGGTCTGTTTGGGACAGCTGCATCTTATCCAGTTTCTGCTGATAAGTAGTTGATCCTGACAATCTGCTGATGAACAGCTGATCTGGATAAGTTGTCTGTCTGTTTGGTTTATATATTTAGAAAACAACTGATTCTGAAAAAATGATTATTCTGCCCCTGTTGAGTGCAAACATAAAAAAACTAGCTATACATAGAAAGAACAATGATACTCAACAGTTTTTATTTAAATTCAAGTCAAATCCAAGTCTAATCAATAATTTTCAATTTCAAATTGAATTTTAAGTTGATTCAGATAAAACTTAAGGAAATTTTTAAACAGGGCAACTTGCCTCTTTAACGGATGTTTAATAAAGTCATGTATCAGAACAACCGTGAAGCCATAAAATGTTTGCCACAATAACTATTAAAACTCTCATCCTTCCCTTCAAGCCTAGAAATGTCACTTATAAAAGCAAACCAAAGTACTTGTAAATGCAAACCAAAGAACATGTAAATGCAAACCAGAGAACGTCCCTTTGTTTTTCCAGCTAAAAAAAACCATCCTGACATTTTGTAGGGAAAATCACAATCCAAAGAGAAAGCAAATAAATACAATAAAATCCTATAAAAGATCATAAAAAAACCATCTTGACATTGTGAAAGGTGTAAGTAGTGCAGAGAGTTGAGACAATCTGTAAAGGGTCGTGCAATTCAAATTAGTCGACCAATCTTACCTCCTCTATGCTCAAATGCACAATCATCTTCGCATCCTTGCCATCCCAACGCCGGAGTCGGTTCTTCTGTTGTTCCACCACAGGGGCATCGTCAGGCAGTGAGAGTAGATCCATGGCTCCGATTCCTCATCTAGCTCGAGAGCAAGTCCTTGGCAGCAAATTTCCGCTGCACTTCTCGGGTTGAGAAGCTTCGATCGGCATGCGGGTGAGAGCAGCGATCAGAAGGGATTGGCAAGGGAGGTAGATGTAGTCGAGCGAGAGAGAAGACGGAGGGCATAGGAAGAAATAGACGAGAAACACAGAGGGAAGACGTCGGCCACGGGGTCGATCCTGCGGCCGGCGTTTATCATAACATGCGAACCTCCGTTTTCACATTTGTGGCACCAACACACGAAACAAACAACAGGGCGATATTTTTAAAAATGTCGCCGTTGTTTTAAGCTGCCCCAAACGAACCCTAAATCTAACGGTACGATAACATAGGACTCACTGATAAAAAATCATGAGCTCCACTCATTCGATCAAGTGAAACTGTATGAGCCAAGCCAATAAGGCCAAAGTCGACCGAACCACTTGAGGGACGACCAACGACTGGAGGACAACAGAACGAGCCACTTAGTCGGAAATGAGACAAATGGGTACATGTGCCAACTTTCATAAGAAAGCCGCTCCAAAAGAACATCTTGTTCTCTAATATCTCCAACCACAAATGGACACCTAGAGGCTTCGCATCAAAAGTCAAGGATCAACAGTCGGGCCATATCAACGGGACAACCCATATCAACTAAGCACAATCGACTGAGTAGTTCTCAACCAACCGAGCTGATCTTGTTGACTCGAAGCCAAGTAAGCTCAATCAAACGATCAGAGAATAGTCCAACAATAAACCCATATATGTAAAATACTAAGAATACCCTATTTAACTTCCTTTAATGTAGGTGTAAAAATGTAACAACATGAGATTTTAATATGTCTCCTATAAATAAAGAATTCATTGTTTACTATTCTTTATTGTTTACTGCTCTCTGTCTCTCTCCCTTTCATTGTGGCTGATTCATGGGCAAATCAGAATTCAACACGCCAAATCCCACCTTTCTAGTATTCCCCTTATTTGCATATGATTAAGCTTTTAAAAAGATATAATAAATTTTTAATTTTTAATTAGTATAATCATCATGTTTAAATAATTTTTAAAGACTTAATAATTTTTTTAATTATATTTGAGTTGATCTATTAAGTCAACAAGCAAAATAGAAAACTTAATAGTTAATATTGAAGCCATTTTCCATGCCATTTTTCAAACCTTTTTTATAAATGATAAAATTAAAAAAAAAATGAAGAGAATATTCGAATCAAAATGGAATAAGAATAAGTTTTAAAATCCATTGATTGATTTTGAGACAATTATAACGTATGAATGAAAATATTAGTAAGTTATCTTCAAATCAATCCTAGCAAGCTTAAATTTGATGCAAAATTTACTTTGCAATGTAATGTTGTCGAAAGTTTGTTGTAAAATCTTATTCTCTAAAGGTCTATTTAGGACAGTTTTCTGTAAGTTTTATTTTTCAGTCTGCCACGTTGCTTGGAGAACTGTTTTTTTAGAAATCTATATAATAGAAAGTTGTTTTTTTAGACATTAGCGGTTAAAAGTGTGGTGGCTGACAGAAAATTACGATCCAATTTTTTTAAAATAAAATAATTTTTAAATAGTCACTACAGTTTTTTGAAAAACAATTTCTTCTGTTGACAGTTTTACAACTACTTCTCTCCAAACAATCCCCAAGTCTAATAATCACATCACCTTCAAGCTATCATGATCTCAACAAAGGTACATGAGTCTTAAAGTGGTACTCTTAATTGAATGGATGGAGGCATAAGTACATATATTTTGATTTTATTCTAATTACATTTTTTTATGAGAATTTTACACACCTACCACATAATGTTCATGTATTTACATATCCAACATCTTGTTACGTCATCAACAAATTTTGCCCTTTCCGATGAATCTCGAGGCATTAGCCATGGATCTTGAGATATTTCTTCTTTTTGCAAGAAAGGCTTGAACTCAAACAATGTCCAGAACTTTGATTTCAAGCAAACTCACAATCAAAATATGTGGCAAGACGAGACGAACCTAATGCGAGTCAAATCAATATGATACATTATCAAGGAAGAGAAAGGCTACAACTGAGTGATGTAATAATACTTATATAGGTACATTTTGGAGTCTATTAAGTCAAATATTATAGGGGAGAAGTGTTATCTGTGGACTTTTCAAAACATAATTCTACTACCATGACATCTTTGGCTGATTTCGCACCGCAAATATCATCTTACTTATATTTCAAAGTTATATTACATTTTCAAAAATTAGTAATAATGATATTTTGGATATGATAGAAAAGATTTCACTGTTATAATTATAAAAATCAAACTATAGACTACAAATATGTAAATACATAGTAATTGTGCGGTATCTATGTAAATGCCCCATTTATTATTTTAAATTGTTAAACAAAAGAGACCAAAATCACATATAGTTTAATTCACGGTAAAACCTCAATCCATATTTCTCAATATTTTGATCCGGGCATTCGGAGTAATCACCTTGAAAGTTGTTTTGTAAATAATACATAATATCCCAAATTTCAACCCAAACCGTACTCGAAGAGAAAAATTTTCATACGTAAGACAGTACACAGAGTTGCGTACATTAGAGGTTATTCAGAAGGTAATGGGGGGTTATAGGTAGTTTACAGAGATGTTATAGAGGGTGTATCCTGTCTAGAATCTCTCAATACCCTCTAAATAACCTAATATACTTAGCTCTGCGTACGTCTTACGTATGTAATTTTTTCTCGTACTTACCTGAAACAAAACAGGGCAACAATTATAATACTTAATTATCAAACTGTACCCTCCCATTACTGCAATAATTCAGAACACAAAAATAATCGGATCCCCCTATCACGATTACGAGCAAAAAGAATCTGAGGCAGCAAAGATCAAATTCGAATAAAAATAGCACAAAACTACAAATGAAGTTGAGGAGAAGAGCAGAAGCGGTACACTAGGATTAGGGTTCCGTGAGAGTCGGTGTTGAGAAAGAAGACGGAGAGGAGGATCCTTCCACAAAGCTTCGGCGAGCTGCGAGGACGAAAGCGCGTGGCGATGAGAGAATCAACGGAGGCCGGCCCTGATGATCAAATCAGATCGAGGATTGTAAATAACCGAGAGAGAGAGAGAGACGGGAAGGAGACTCTGCTTCCAATGGCCGTGCGACGAACATAAAGTCCGAATTTGATGTCCGGCCGCGGCTGAAATCGCCGCGAAGGTGGCATACCTTCAAATTCAAATTTTTAGTTGAAGAGAAAGTCAAATTGATTTTTTATTCCACCAGAATTATCGGTTATACGCCTAGTAGAGCAGTTTGCCCCCTCTAAAAAGAGGGCTTAAAGCGTACGGGTAGCACACATAAATTTAAGTGCGGTGTCTGATCTGAAATATATTATTATTATTATTATTGTTACCGCGCACTCTAAATTTTTTAAGCAGACACCGAACGCAAAATTTACGTGCGGTACCGCACACAATAATTGTTCTCCAAAGCATGAGTCTGATTCCGCCCTTATTGTGATAGTATTGTACCGTAATACCACAACAATATCACCAAAATACCATCAGAATAACACATATAATAGTATTATGGCCTTATTTGTGATGATATTGTACTACAATGCAACCATATTACCACCATCTCCACCTACGATATCCCAACGTAATATTTTATACATCTCCTTAAATAACGAGATTGTTGAACTCATAAACAATAAAATAAGATTATGTATCAACTCCCCAAGAGATCTCTCATTTAAACTTGAGGTTTGTTTCAGAAAAATTTTGCATAAACATGTTGCAAAACAACTTCTTAAGAAATTACATATAATTATAAATATTTATTTATTTATTTATTTTAAACTCATATTAATAACATTGCATTCAATTTCAACTTTATGCAAGAAGGTGATTTATGATAAAAACTAAAAATAAGAGCATTTGATCCTCTATTCATATGGATTAACTGCAAGGTCTCCTTATTTAGTAAATGTAGTTTAAAGTTGAATAGTCCAAGTAAATGTTTTGATGGTAAATGTGCGTCCACAGAGAGCATGTATTTTGAATTAAGATGTCACGAGAAATTATACTTTCAGCCACTATATTACTAATAAATGTGCAACAACTCAAAGTTGTTCGTTTACATATATTAAAACTCAATCACATCAATTTAAAAAAGACTCTTAAATTTAGTTTGGTTTCTCGAATTCAAGTCAGCTTATCAATAGATTTGCATGTAAATATGTGTATTCATGCATCCATACTTCATGTATATAAGATTTAGCCAATCCAAGCATNATATATATATATATATATATATATATATATATATATATATATATATATATATAGATATATATATATCATTTTGAATGAGAGAAGGAAAATAGATTGAAACATTCCTATATATTCACATATCTGACACCTAAACTTCAAATTTTGCGTACATACCACCTTATAAAATGTATTTCGCCTTTTGAAAAATTAAAAAATAGTATCATAAAAATTAAAATAATGATACATTTAATATGATATGAAAGATTTGGGTGGTATAAATGTAAGAAGCGTATATACATAAGAATTAGATGGTATGTATGTAAATGCCCCTATAGTTAAAAAAGAAATTTAAATTTTGTATACTCCTAGTGTATATTTGTATTTTTTTTTTCTTACTTAAATTTGCGCAACCTAAAATAGAAAATAAAAAATAGGAGATAAAATTATAGTTACTCTCAATGCGTAAATTTATTTATTTATTATTTTCCATACATTTATTTATTGGATTTTTTAATAAATTTATTGAGTTTTTGTTTGAGTTATACACGAAGCTTGCACTTTCATAAAATTATATTTAATATGAATATTTACATTAAAGCAAGTAATTATTTTTTTTTAATTTATCAAAATATANTGTACGTTAGAAGCGTATATACATAAGAATTAGATGGTATGTATGTAAATGCCCCTATAGTTAAAAAAGAAAATTTAAATTTTGTCTACTCCTAGTGTATATTTGTATTATTTTTTTTCCTTACTTATATTTGCACAAACTAAAATAGAAAATAAAAATATGAGATAAAATTATAGTTACTCTTGAAGTGTAAATTTATTTATTTATTATTTTCCATACATTTATTTATTGGATTTTTTAATAAATTTATTGTGTTTTTGTTTGAGTTTTACATGAAGCTTGCAATTTCATAAAATTATATTTAATATGAATATTTACATTAAAGCATGTAATTATTTTTTTTAAAATTTATCAAAATATACAAAATATAATGAAATGCTAATATTATTTAATTTTTCTATGACAATTAAATTCACATTTTAATTTTGAAAAAGTAAATTAATTAAAATCAATTACATATGATAAATTCTCTTTTTCATATAAATTTTCACTAATTAATATGTATGAAATATTAAAATATTTTAGATATATTCCATTAATATTAAGACCTTAAATATGTTATATATTTACTTCTTAAAGATCTTAACAAATATTTCTCAAATTGAACTATCTTATAATATCTTAAGCAATCAAATAATAAATTAATGTCTCAAAATTAGTTGCTTGTTAGATATAGGAATTGATTGCTAGGGGGGTTATTTTTAAGTACTAGTGCAAGGGATAATATCTTAATCTTTCATTTAAAATCTTGAAATATGCATTAATATCAAAGAATTTAAACATATCCATAACATTAAAAATTAATAATAAATATAAAAATGGTCCATTAATACTAGGGCTGTCAAAACGGCTCGTTGTTCGCGAGTAACTCATGTTCGACTCGTTAAGAAGCTCGTGTTTGGCTCGTTCGCTAAGCTAACGAGCCGAACACAAACAACACGAACAAATATTTGCTCGTTTGTGTTCAACTCGTTTTGGCTCGAGATACTACTAATCAATTANAAAAAAAAAAAATGAAGAGAATATTCGAATCAAAATGGAATAAGAATAAGTTTTAAAATCCATTGATTAATTTTGAGACAATTACAAATGTATGAATGAAAATATTAATAAGTTATCTTCAAATCAATCCTAGCGAGCTTAAATTTTATGCTAAATTTACTTTGCAATGTAATGTTGTCGAAAGTTTGTTGTAAAATCTTATTCTCTAAAAGTCTATTTAGGACAGTTTTCTGTACGTTTTATTTTTCCGGCTGCCACGTTGCTTGGAGAATTGTTTTTTAGAAATTTATGCAATAGAAAGCTGTTTTTTTAGAATTTAGAGGTTAAAAATGTGGTGGCTGACAGAAAATTACGGTCTAACTTTTTTAAAATAAAATAACTTTTAAATAGTCACTGCAGTTTTTTGAAAAACAATTTCTTCTGTTGACAGTTTTAGAACTACTTCTCTCCAAACAATCCCTAAGTCTCATAATCACATCACCTTCAAGCTATCATGATCTCAACAAAAGTACATGAGTCTTAAAGTGGTACTCTTAATTGAATGGAAGGAGGCATAAGTACATATATTTTGATTTTTTTTTTTAATTACATTTTTTTATGAGAATTTTGCACACCTACCACACAATGTTCATGTATTTACATATCGAACATCTTGTTACATTATCAACAAATTTTACCTTTAGGATGAATCTCGAGGCGTTAGGCATGAATCTTGAGATATTTTTTCTTTTTGCAAGAAATGCTTGAACTCAAAGAACGTCCAGAACTTCGATTTCAAGCAAACTTACAATCAAAATATGTGGCACGACGAGACGAACCCAATGCGAGTCAAATCAATATGATACATTATCAAGGAAAAGAAAGGCTACAACTGAGTGATGTAATAATACTTATATAGGTACATTTTGGAGTCTATTAACTCAAATATTATAGGGGAGAAGTGTTATCTGTGGACTTTTCAAATCATAATTCTACCGCAAATATCATCTTACTTTTATATTTCAAAGTTATATTACATTTTCAAAAATTAGTAATAATGATATTTTGGATATGATAGAAAAGATTTCAATGTTATAATTATAAAAATCAAACTATAGACTACAAATATGTAAATACATAGTAATTGCGCGGTATGTATGTAAATGTCCCATTTATCATTTTAAAATTTTTAAAAATAATATACGTTCTCTGATTATTAAACAAAAGAGATCAAAATCACAGATAGTTTAATTCACGGTAAAATTCCAACCCATATTTCTCAATATTTTGATCCGGGCATTCGGAGCAATCACCTTGAAGGTTGTTTTGTAAATAATACATAATATCCCAAATTTCAACCAACAACGTAGTCGAAGAAAAAAAAATTTCATACGTAAGACAGTACGCAGAGTTGCGTACGTTATAGGTAACTCAGAATGTAATGGAGGGGCTATAGGTAGGTCACAGAGATGCTATAGAGCGTGTAACCTATCTATACCTCCCAATACCCTCTAAATAACCTAACATACTTAGCTCTGTGTACAGTTTACGTATGCATTTTTTTCTCGTACTTACTTGAAACAAAACAGGGCAACAATTATAATACTTAATTACCAAACTGTACCCTCCCATTACTGCAATAATTCAGAACACAAAAATAATCGGATCCCCCTATCACGATTACGAGCAAAAAGAATCTGAGGCAGCAAAGATCAAATTCGAATAACCATAGCACAAGACTACAAATGAAGTTGAGGAGACGAGCAGAAGCGGTACACTAGGATTAGGGTTCCGTGAGAGTCAGTGTTGAGAAAGAAGACGGAGAGGAGGATCCTTCCCAAAAGCTTCGGCGAGCTGCGAGGACGAAAGCGCATGGCGATGAGAGAATCAACGGAGGCCGGCCCTGATGATCAAATCAGATCGAGGATTGTAAATAACAGAGAGAGAGAGAGAGAGAGAGAGACGGGAAGGAGACGCGGCTTCCAATGGCCGTGCGACGAACATAAAGTCCGATTTTGATGTCCGGCCGCAGCCGGTTGAAATCGCCGCGAAGGTGGCATCCTTCAAATTCATGTTTTTACTTGAAGAGAAAGTCAAATTGATTTTTTATTCCACCAGAATTATCAGTTATACGCCTAGTAGAACAGTTTGCCCCGTCTTCGGCATTAAATCACACACAAATTTGAGTTCGGTGTCCGATCTGGGCTACTAAAATATATTATTATTATTATTATTGTTAAAGCGGGCTCACTCTAAATTTTTTAATATCCAGATCAGACACCAAAAGTAAAATTTACATGCGGTGTCCGCACACAATAATTTTTCTCTAAAGAAGGAGTCTAGTTCCGACCTTATTATGATAGTATTGTATCATAATACCACAGCAATATCATCAAAATACCATCAGAATAACACATATAATAGTATTCTGATGTTAATTGTGATAATATTGTGCTGCAATGCAACCATTTTACCACCGTCTCCACCTACGATATCCCAACGTAATATTTTATACATCTCCTTAAATAACGAGATTGTTGAACTCATAAACAATAAAATATAATTCGGTTAGACGCCGGCAAGCATTACTCACCTTTCGTGAAGGAGNATATATATATATATATATATATATAGAGAGAGAGAGAGAGAGAGAGAGAGAGAGAGAGAGAGTCAAATGTAATTTTGTTCATATTTGATTCATTAAATATATGAGCTCTACAAGGTTAACAAAATTTGGGCAAAATATCAAATTAAATGCAATTGTGGGATACATAGCAAATAAAATATTTGGATTTGTAAATTTTAGAATAAAAAATACCATAAATCCAAACATTTTCTTTGTCATTGGGCGAGATGAGGCGACCAACTAAAACCTCATATGGGAAATATTGGATGCCCACCTGATTTTAGTTGGCTTCTTTATAATCAAATCAACTGTGTTTTGATCACAATCAGTCTCTTTACATAATCCAAGTTAATTGCTTCACCTAATTTTAATGAGCTTCATGTTAATCCTACTGATCATCTTCATCTGATCCTACCCTTTCTATTATGTTTAGTGTTTGATGAGATTTTTAATGCGTCGTAAAAGTTTTTGCACTGATCATAAAGAGATTTAATTGTATTTAAGAGAGGAGTATTATAAAGGTAGAACCATTGCAAAGAGATCGTGAGTCACAACTGACTCCAACTAAGTAAGAGTCAAGTCATATGAGCCAAGTTAACTAGGCCAAAACCGACTGAACTGAAAGGCGGGCAAGAAAATGATTGGATAACCCAAGCACGACTCATCTGATCGAAAATGTGACAAAAAAAGTTCGAGTCATCCGTTGTTGGAAAGTGGCTCGATATGATAGCATAGCACACTGTGAAGCCGACCCAACAGAAAAGTCAGCTCCACATAGTATCTTTGACTATCCCACAAAGACCTAAAGACGCCTCACGAGGGATCAACGACAATCAACCAGGTTGGATCGGCCGACCAAACTCTATCGACCAAGCTCAACGGATCGAACTTGACACCAATGAGAGGAGTAAACTAACCTTAGCTAGTCGAGTTAGAAGACAATCAAATTATAAGTTCACGCTTGTAAAATTATAGTAACATTTTAGTGCATAACCTCTTCAAATGAAGTTAAAATGTAATATCACTATTGTATTTTCTCATCTATAAATTGAGGAAACGTTTCACAGGAAGAAAGGACACTATAAGACACTAATGAACAATATTCATTATTGTTTATATATATATCTCTCTCTTCATCTAAATGCTACTTCTTAGATGTGTTTCAAGGATAATCTCGGATTCAACCTCTCCCAGATAGATATATATAATATATAATTCGGTTAGACGCCGGCAAGCATTAATCACCTTTTGGTGAAGGAGGACCAGGTAAGCTGAACAAGTGAACGGGCCCAAAGGCCGACCCAAGGAGTGCGCAGCGTGGGCTGGCAAGTTTTGTCGCATCCAACTCACTGAAATCTCAGTCACCATTTCATCAAATTGGTCCCACCAAAGGCTCAATTATCACTNGTGAACGGGCCCAAAGGCCGACCCAAGGAGTGCGCAGCGTGGGCTGGCAAGTTTTGTCGCATCCAACTCACTAAAATCTCAAGTCACAATTTCATCAAATTGGCCCCACCAAAGGCTCAATTATCACAAACTATTTAACATATACATTGTTTAGGCGAAGCATTTCAATTAATGCCGGATTCGGATCTCTCACCTTTTATTTAGGAAATCAATATTGTTTATTAGCAATATAGAGGACTTTCCAAAATGAAGACTTGAATGGGCCGGGTAATTATATTCAGCATATAACNTATGTAAATGCCCCTATAGTTAAAAAAGAAATTTAAATTTTGTATACTCCTAGTGTATATTTGTATTTTTTTTTTCTTACTTAAATTTGCGCAACCTAAAATAGAAAATAAAAAATAGGAGATAAAATTATAGTTACTCTCAATGCGTAAATTTATTTATTTATTATTTTCCATACATTTATTTATTGGATTTTTTAATAAATTTATTGAGTTTTTGTTTGAGTTATACACGAAGCTTGCACTTTCATAAAATTATATTTAATATGAATATTTACATTAAAGCAAGTAATTATTTTTTTTTAATTTATCAAAATATACAAAATATAATGAAATGCTAATATTATTTAATTTTTCTATGATAATTAAATTCACATTTTAATTTTGAAAAAGTAAATTAATTAAAATCAATTACATATGATAAATTCTCCTTTTCATATAAATTTTCACTAATTAATATGTATAAAATATGAAAATATTTTAGATATATTCCATTAATATTAAGACCTTAAATAGGTTATATATTTACTTCTTAAAGATCTTAACAAATATTTCTCAAATTGAACTATCTTATAATATCTTAAGCAATCAAATAATAAATTAATGTCTCAAAATTAGTTGATTGTTAGATATAGGAATTGATTGCTAAGGGGGTTGTTTTTAAGTACTAGTGCAAGGGATAATATTTTAATCTTTCATCTAAAATCTTGAAATATACATTAATATCAAAGAATTTAAACCTATCCATAACATTAAAAATTAATAGTAAATATAAAAATGGTCCATTAATACTAGGGCTGTCAAAAAGGCTCATTGTTCGCGAGTAACTCGTGTTCGGCTCGTTAAGAAGCTCATGTCCGGCTCGTTCGCTAAGCTAACGAGTCAAACATAAACAACACGAAAAAAANTTATGTATATATATATATATATATATATATATATATATATATATATATGTTTGATGAGTAGTATTTTTAAAACAATTAATTAACTACAAGGCTAAAAAGATTTATAATCAATTGAAAGTATTAATTAAGAAAATAGAATAAAAATTATTAAATTAAATTCAAATGATACTTTAAATCTTACCCCAATCCTTAACATCTTATGGCTACATGATTAGGGATGTCAAAACGTCTCTTTGTTTTCGTAAAAAGCTCGTGTTCAGCTCGTTAAGCAAACGGACCGAACACGAACACACTTTTTGAGCTTGAAATATAAACAAGTCGAACACGAGCTGAGCTAATTAATACACATAATATCATAGGCATTAAAAATTATAAAAAAAAATTAAGAGTTGAGAGCAACATGTGTACTCATGCATGCCACCTAATTTAGTAGGTAAAAATCTTGACAATCAATTATTATCAAAATCTTGATATATAATTCAACCAACAAATTTGTACTTTGATACCCAACAATCCAAAAATGAGGGATTAAATATTTACACATATAGCATTTAAATCTTTTAATTTTTTTATACAAAAATATAATCTATAAATCACATAAAAAAGTGGCACTAATTATAACTTATCTAAGATGGCACGCTTTTTTTAACATAAAATTTAATTTAAATGTTATAAAAATAAATATAAATATTTAAGCATCAGATAAAAACTAATCACATATGAACGTAAATACTTTAAAAAATTAATAATATAAAAAATATAGTTGGAGACGTGCTAGTTAAGGTTCCGTCCACCTAGCTCAGAGAAAATTTTGTGTACGTAAGACGTACGCAGCGCTGCATACGTCAGGGAGGTTATTCAAGAATATTGTGGGGTTATATCCGTGTTATATTCAATGTAACCTCCATGTAACCTACATGTACTTTTTAGTAAGTTTCCCACTTCTATTTTCATATTTTTGTAGGTTATAGGTATGTTAAAGAAATGTTACAGAGGGTATAACGCAGATATAACCCCCCAATACCCTCTGAATAATCTCTCTAACGTACGCAGCGCTACATACGTCTTACGTATGCAAATTGCTCTCCCTAGCTCATGGCGCAAATCTATGATGGGTCAATCCAACATTTGGTTTTTTCTACCCAGTCAATCAATATGGTTAGGGAAATTTACATACATACCTTGCAATTTTTATGTCTTTACATATTAACACCTAATATTTGGAATTTACATCATATGCATGAAAAAGGTGCATTTCACTTTTAAAAAATTAAATATAAAAAGTTTAAGTGTTAAATAAGTAACTATATTAAATATATAAGCATTATATGTAGTATGTAAACGCCCAAAAAGGATAGAGCCCATACTATCTTTTAAATCACACCGAGCTCTACCTTTTGTGTAATCACTTAAAAGATATGTTTGCAATAATTTTATGCCTATTTTGCATTTCAGAGCAAATTTGTTCAGGGAACTAATTTCTTGTTTTTTTCTTTATTTNATATATATATATATATATATGATGAGTAGTATTTTTAAAAATTTTAATTGACTACAAAGCTAAAAAGATTTATAATCAATTGAAAGTATTAATTAAGAAAATATAATAAAAATTATGAAATTAAATTCAAATGATACTTTAAATCTTACCACAATCCTTAACGTCTTATGACTACATGACTAGGGTTGTCAAAACGTCACTTTCTTTTCGTGAAAGGCTCGTGTTCGGCTCGCTAAGCAAACGGACCGAACACGAACACACTTTTTAAGCTCAAAATATAAATAAGTCGAACACGAGCTGAGCCTAACTCATCGCTCGTGTTCGGCTCGTTTACACCCCTAATTAATACGCATAATATCATAGGCGTTAAAAATCATTAAAAAAATTAAGAGTTGAGAGCAACATCTGTACTCATGAATGCCACCTAATTTAGTAGGTAAAAATCTTGACAATCAATTATTATCAAAATCTTGATATATAATTCAACCAACAAAATTGTACTTTGTTACCCAACAATCCAAAAAAGAGGATTAAATATTTACACATATAGCATTTAAATCTTTTAAAAATCATCTATAAATCACATAAAAAAGTGGCACTAATTATAACTTATCTAAGATGGCACGCTTTTTTTAACGTAAAATTTGATTTAAATGTTATAAAAATAAATATAAATATTTAAGCATCAGATAAAAACTAATCACATATGCACGTAAATACTTTAAAAAATTAATAATATAAAAAATATGGTTGGAGACGTGCTAGTCAAGGTTCCGTCCACCTAGCTCAGAGAAAAATTTATGTACGTAAGACGTACGCAGCGTTGCGTACGTCAGCGAGGTTATTCAAGGATATTTGGGGGTTATATCCGTATTATATCCATCGTAAACTCCATGTAACATATATGTACCTTCTAGTAAGTTTTGTGTTTCTGTTTTCATATATTTATAGGTTACAAAAAAGGTTACATGGGTGTATAATGCAGATATAACCTCTCAATACCTTCTGAATAACCTCTCTAACGTGCGCAGCGCTACGCACCATCTTACGTATGCAAATTGTTCTCCCTAGCTCATGGCGCAAATCTATGATGGGTCAATCTAACATTTGTTTTTTTCTACGCAGTCAATCGATATGGTTAGGGAAATTTACATACATACCTTACAATTTTTATGTCTTTACATATTAGCACCTAATCATTGGAATTTACATCATATGCATGAAAAAGGTGCATTTCACTTTTAAAAAATTAATAAAAGTAATAATTTTATATGATGTTTAAGATTTAAGTGTAATGAATCTAAATATATAAAGTTTAGGTGTTAAATAAGTAACTATATTAAATATATAAGAATTATATGGTATGTAGTATGCAAACGCCCAAAAAGGATAAAGCCCATACTCACACCGTGCCCTACCTTTTGTGTAATCACTTAAAAAATATATTTGCAACAATTTTATGCCAACTTTGCATTTCAGAGCAAATTTGTTTAGGGAACTAATTTCTTGTTTTTTTCTTTATTTTTATGATTTGTCATTAAAATGCAAGCTACTATCNTCCATCAACCAGCACGAATCTCAATGCAATTTTTTGAATAAGAGACATTCAAACTTTGATTAAGAGTCATTCTGAGCTCCGATTTCAGCAAAATTATAGTCAAACTGATCGGCTTGATGAAACAGACCTAATGATATAAAAGTTAGTCCAATCCGAGTCAAATCAGGCTCAGATCAAGTCATTAAACCACTACTACAGGATTTCCGGAGGCATTTTAAAGGTCAAACGAATGTCAAATTTAGCGAGTTTATAGTCGGATCGAGCGTCTCGAAAAGAAAAATCCAACGAGCCCAAGATTTCTCAATTCATACATCGTTAAAGCACTATCGAGCGTCTCGAAAAGACGAATCCAACGAGCCCAAGATTGCTCAATTCCGACATCATTAAGGCACTCAAATGTCCATCAAACGTTATATGATCAAGGGAAGCTCTCTGAACCGTCCGATCAAAATGGTTCATATTCCTGCATTAATTGCACCCAAAACACTATAAATAGAGTCTCACCCCTCACATGAAGGGGAAGAGGCTTAAGAGAGAACTTGAGGGTTTGAGAAGGAGCTCAAGTCCAAGATCATCCTCATCATCGTCGATCGTCGTCGACCACCACTGACCGTCGACAACGACCGTCGACCACCATTGAACGTCGCCGATCACCGCTGACCTCCGTCAACCACCTCTTACTAGACGTAATCAGTCAACGTTATAACGTGGAAAGCTATTAACCCTTTCCCGCCTGTGGGACAAGGGGCATCTAAAATCATAATCTTATAGTGAATTTTTACAACTAGGCCAGGCCCCGTGGTTGTTCTCTTTTTACGAGTTTTCCACGTAAAAACTTCTGGTGTTATTACAGCTTGATTCATTTTCATCTGTGTGTGTGCTGAATTTTCGTGCAACACTAAGACGATAATCCATTACTCTACCGCCGCAAATTTTCTAGCACGCATCAATATATATATGAAATTTTTTATTGGAAACGTGTTAAGTACATAAGTACATAAACGCCCCAACGCTAAAACGTTGGACAATTAGATTCCTGCAAAATCAATGCAGAACGGCCACATTAATAAGATCAAAATCCCCAAAACCTATGTTTCTACAGCCAATTACCATAAAACCAACTCTAATAAGAACAAAACAAACTCGACTATAAGCTTGGTTTGGAGAAACAATACCTTATATTTTTTGTTCGAGTATCTCACGAGCTTTCTATTCTTATTCATGGTGATTGTTTAGAAACTCCTTATATTCCACGTAATTGTATTTTTTAGACTTTTTGTGTGATATATACTTAGTGACTGACGGTTTCTTAGGTTTTCATTTTTTTTTTGTGTAGGGTGGTTGATGTTGGGTAATGTGGAGATCCGGTCCACAGAAATTTAATTAGCTTCCTAATTAGGAATCTCACCTACTGCTCACATACTTTCTCACCTACCGCTCATCTATCTCTCACCAACCGCTCTCATGGTTTCTATAAATAGTCTCTTTTGACTTAAAAGAGAAGTCAAGCAAGGACAAGTCAAGTACTCTTGAAAGATAAGAGAAAGAAGAAGAGAGAGAGAGAGAGAGAAAAGGGGAGAAAAGAAAATAAAGATTTTCTTGTAACGTCGAGGCGCTCGACGTTGTAAGTCATCGAAGAAATAAAATCCTCTGCAGCTCCATGAACGTAGACAAATTTGTCGAACCACATAAATCTGTGAGTCGATCTGGTATTTTTCTGTGTGTAATTTTTATCATCTGTTTTTCGCTTTATTGTCGTTGTTTTTCACAACAACTGGTATCAGAGCTTTGGTTTAAATCTAAGAAAGAATGATGGGCGGAGACGAAGTGATGACATCGGGGATCGAGAAGTTCAATGACACGGATTTTGCTTACTGGAGGATACAGATAGAGGACTACCCCTATGGGAAGGAACTTCATCTTCCGTTACTAGGAAAGCGACCGGAAAAGATGGACGAGGCGGAATGGAATATGTTGGATAGCAGATTTTGGGGGTTATTCAATTAACTTTGTCGAGATCGGTTGCCCACAATATCATCAAGGAGAGGACTATTGCAGATCTCATGGCGGCTTTATCAGGTTGTATGAAAAGCCATCGGGGAATAACAATGTGCATTTGATGAAAAAGTTATTCAACTTGAAGATGACGAAAAGTGTGTTTGTTGCTCAACACCTAAATGATTTCAACACTATCACAAATCAGTTGTCGTCTGTTGAAATTAATTTTGATGATGAGATACATGCGCTCATATTGTTGGCTTCATTGTCAAATAGCTGGGAAACCATGAGGATGTCAGTTAGTAGTTCTACAGATAAATCTAAGCTAAAATATGATGATATTCGTGATTTGATTTTGGCTGAGGAGGTGCGCATGAAGGATTATAACGAGGCCTCGTGTTCATGTTCGGCGCTGAATGTTGATTCCAGAGGGAGATCACATGACAGGAACTCAAACAAAGAAAGATCAAAATCAAAGTTTGGTCAGCAGGCAACCTGCTGGAATTGTGGCAAGACTGACCACATAAAAAGAAACTGCAGGAATCCTAAGAAGGAGGAGAATGATGACGCTAATGTTGCATCTAAAGAAATACAGGTTGCGCTATTGCTGGCAATTCACAGTTCTATTGATGATTGGATACTAGATTCAGGGGTTTCCTTCCATACATCTTCCCGCAGGGAGTTAACGTGAAATTATTTTTCAGGTAACTTTGGGAAGGTAAATCTAGCTGATGGAAAAGCTCTGGACGCCGTGGGGATGGGAGACGTTGATATTTCACTCCCTAATAAGAGCAAATGGACTTTGTAAAGGTCAGGCACGTTCCTGAGTTCTCTGTTGGGCAGCTCAATGAGGGTGGTCATTTGATAGTGTTCTCAGATAGCACCTGAAAGGTTATCAAAGGAGCATTAGTACTGGCTCGGGGTATGAAACCTGACACATTATATATGACTACATGTTTATTCAGCCGTGGACACATGAGTCAGATGTGCATTATGGGGAAGCAGAAGAAGGTAAGTTTTCTTAAAAGTGACAGAGCGCCAAAGACAGGAAATCAGACCTTGTACAGACCAATTGTGGAGAAGCACGGAGCTATGAAGAAATCTTGCAAGATGAGAATTCGAGCAAGTGAGAGCTGGTCAAAAAGGAGGAAACGGATTCCCTGCTAGGGAATCAGACTTGGGAGCTGGTAGAACTTCCACCAAGGAAGAAGGCATTGCACAACAAGTGGGTGTACCGGGTGAATACTGTGTTTGGTGGCAGTAAGAGGTGCAAGGTTAGAATTGTTGAAAAGGGCTTTCAATAGTAGCAGGATATTGCTCATGCAGTGAGAGTTGTAAGCAAATACAAGAGTAACCCAGGAAAGATCTTGGTGGTACAATGCTACGTTTACGGTGATATGTCAACTGAGGGAGTTATTCGTGAGAAGCTGAAGTTGTGCTCAACTTCAGCTGATATTCTTGCATGAAGACAGAGATTTGAGTTGCAGATGTGGAGGATATCATGTTTGAGAAAAATGTCAGTACAGCTAGTGGATGATGCAACCAATAGGTGATGCAGTCGATGTCTGAGTCTCCAAGTGGGAGAATTGTTGGGTAATGTGGAGACCCGGTGCACCGAAATTTAATTAGCATCCTAATTGAGAATTTCACCTACTGTTCACCTACTTTCCCACCTACTGCTCACCTATCACATCCAACTTACCACTCACTTACCACTCTCATGGTTTCTATAAATAGCCACTTTTGGCTTAAAGGAGAAGTCAAGCCAAGCAAGGGCAAGCCAAGCCCTCTTGAGAGCTAAGAGAAAGAGAGGAAGAGAGAGAGAGAAAGGGAGAAGAAAATAGAGATTTTCTTGTAACGACAAGGCGCTCGACAGTGTAATTCCTCGAGGAAATAAAATCCTCTGCAGCTCCATGGACGTAGGCAAATTTGCCGAACCACGTAAATGTGTGTCTCTCTGGTTTTTTTCTGTGTAATTTTTCTTGTTCTATTTTTCGCTTTATTGCCGTTGTTTTTCACAACAGTTGGTGTTTAGTGAAATTATCGATCACAGACCCTGTAAACCATTTTTTGTTGGAATAATATTTCCTACAGGACTCTTAAAAAAATAAACTTGACTATTTTATTTGATCGATGCTATATATTCATTTGAAACAAACTCTGCAGATTCCTCAGTAATAATCAACTTCACTACAATAATGACTAAATTTCATTAGATGCTAACAAATATTAATTTCATGATAAGTTGATAACAAAGCAAAACATTGCTTTAATACCTGCTAGTTCTATTCCTCACGCATCATCATCGGATTCTCAAGAGGACAAACTCTTGTACCACCTCCAGGTTCTCACTGTGGAAACCTCTTCTAGATGGAGAAAAATGAAAGAAAACCACAACTATTTACAGAATGTCACAAGATGACATTTTTCTCCATATGGCTGAGACATAATTTGTGAAATTTATTAAGGTTGACTTGTTGGCCGATTCTGTTATATGCATGTAAGCACAGGAACATTATTATTCTTCAAATTCATGTCTAGAAGAAAGAAACTGCAGGATGGAGCATTTAACACAACAAACCTGGTTCGGAAGTTGAATGCATGACTGTGATTATGCAAACATACTAATGATAAAAATATGAATTGAACTTTATTCGATATGGCTGAAATTATGAAAGATCTTTTTGCAGATCAATTATTGTTGTATTGATGCTCAAATATTCATATTACAGTTTGTGCAAATGAGGGTGAGAGCCGAGGGAAATGGGGTTCTGGGCCAATGCAGCAGCCGGGTGAACAAGAGTTTGAATCCAAGATTTAGGGGGTAAGCTCCCCTACGAATTGATTGTAAGAAAAGCGAAGATAAACTGTTTCTTGTGTTCTTTGTTGGAGAGGAATTCTTCTCTTCCTTCGTTTTAATTCCTAACTAAAGTTTAAAGAACATTAGCCTCTTCCAAGAAAGGAATTTGGTATGTATGTGATGCTGATCTTAATATGTACTCCACATATATTTGATAGGCAATCTTTCACCAAACTGCATAAATTATTATCTTCTAAACTTTGAAGAAGCTTTACAATTTTCTCTTACAATGGGTGGTACTAGATTCGTTTGTCCTTATTTGATATAAGAAATGGCATTATCTAATAGATTGAAGTATTTTGCCAACGCTATTAAATATGTGTTACGCTGGTGCACAGCCAAAGAAAAATTTAGTCTTTTTTCATTAATTACGGCTTGGTATAAATACGGCGTAATAGTTTAAGATTAGGGATATACATGAAAATATTCCCTTGACTCTTAGGATTAGTGTTTGGGAGAGATTTCTTGTCTCTCAAATTGTAATTGTATGATTTGGAAGAAATCGTTTACCTCTCAAATCGTGTGTGTTTACCCTTTATTCATTGTGATGTTGGTTATTTAAGAAAATTTTATTTTGCCCTAACTTTGTGTGAAAATCAGTGTCAGATCGTATTCAATAGTATTAAAAAAAAATTATGGGAAACAAACTATAGGAGTAGTAAACAACATCCAGTGTAGTACAGGGCACGGAATACGCGATAAGATCTAGCTGGGAAGACTGTGTCAAAATCGCAGAAAGGGTGTGATGACAGCTGCATTCAGAGATGGCAAGGAAGGTGACAACAGAATCGCGCAGGGGCCCAACGAGGCAACATACAATAGATGGGAGACCGACGGGATTGCGACCTACTATGGCCTGAAACTCCTTTCTCCTCCTCCGGGTCCATCCTCCTGATAGTCACCATTAGAGCTAGATGGGAAGGCCACATGGGGATCATGGCGTACGAAGACCGGAAACTCCCATCTTTCGCCTCATCCAGCTCCGCTCCTCCCCAAAAACATTACAGCGCCTCCTGTGACAGAAAGCCAACTACAAGATCGCAGCATAAGGAAGTTCTAAAACTGTTCAAACAGCAATGGTGTCGAATAAAATAGATGGTTTGGAGAATAAATTAGAGGAAAAACTATGACAGCTTAAATCCGAGATAGATGAAAGGTTGTCTGCCATGGACAACCGATTCGAGAGCCTAGACGAGATTACAAGAGACCTAATTCAAGTATTAATTCAAGTATTCGCCATTGACTCAATTTTCAAACCTTAACCCTAACCAAGGGTAAAAGAAATAGATAGAACGAGAGGAATATGTGAAGAAAAGCATCGATCATCAAGAACTGCCCCCGATGACTTCTATGGGGGATGGTGGATTAGAGATTTCCGGTAAAGACGGTTTGGCCGAAACACGGTGAAAGAGTTATGTAAGGGATATGGAGGACCACAAAGATGAAAGCAAAGAAGCAGGGAAGGGTATGACTATTATCGAAAGAGGGAGTGCTATGCTTGATAAGTGGGGGAAAACATGGGGGGAGAGGAAGTTGGGGTGGAGATGCTATAGTTAGAAAGTTAAAGAAGCAAATATTCGAGTGAGAAGACGCACATAGGTGGTATAGCAGGTGGAGCAATATTTTACAGAGAATGGGCTAAATGGAGAGGAGAAACTCATGA
>JXCR01096455.1:38241-49659 GCA_002079205.1 Phalaenopsis hybrid cultivar | reverse complement strand
ATATATATATATATATATATATATATATATATATATATATATATATATATATATATATATATATATATATATATATATATATATATATATATATATATATATATATATATATATATATATATATATATATATATATATATATGTATATATGTGTGTGTGTGTGTGTGTGGAATTATGGATTTTATTCTAGGAAAACAGGGCTCGAGAGATAAAGCTGAGAGGAGAGAAGTGGGAGAGAGAGTGCAAGGGTTCCTCAATTTTTAAACAAAATTTAAAATGAATATAATGCATATTGTTATTTTTTTGTTAAATAAACTATTAATTTTAATTCCGTGATAAAAATGAATTCAATTAATCTGGTTCAAAAAGTTCTTCGTTAATAATTGTCTGCTAGAGTGGTGCTTATCTTCTCTATCAATTTTCTTTCATGGAGCTGGTAAAACTTATATTAACTAATTAATGGAATTTCATCCACGCAAGGCATGTGATAATTTAAATGGCTCTTTGATAGCAATTTTTGAAATTCTAATTTTAATAAATTAAGTTTTATTTATATTTTAATATAAAATAATTTTTTATAATTTTATTAATATTTTAAATACAAATTTTTATATGTTAAATATCGGTTAGATTGATGTTAAGTCTTAGAAAATTCTCATGAGAGGAGGCATCTTATTTCTTAGCTTAGTTTAATTTTTAGACACACAAATAAAAAATCTAAAAAAAGAAATCAATTTTTTTACGTGAAAATTCTTGAAAAAGAAAAAATTAAGATCAAAATAATCTACTAAAAAATTAAATTAGAGAAGATGAGATTACAATACAATAATTATAGTTGGCTATAAATGTTGTAGTTATTTGCTATAATTCTCGTTGTTTACGATATAACACATTACTTGTGGTGGTCAACGACGACCTTTAGTGGCCAAAAATAAACTTTGACGGTCAATGTTGAACTTCAGTGCTAGACGAAAATCGTTCAAACGTCAAAAATTAAAATTTAGTGATCAGCTTACTTCTCTTATCCTCTCATCTTCATAGGGAGAAAAAATTTCATTTGGACACCACATATCCGAACAGCTAACTGTCGGGCGTCACGTCGCCATACACCTCATCAGCAGGCTACGTGGCGGTCGGTGGTTGGCCGTCCGAATACGTTCTGAAAGAATAATTTTTTTTTCATACAATATGCCAATTTTTGGAATAACATAATTGATGTTGAGAGAGTATTCATAATATAAAATGTAATTTGACAACATTTGTTTCTCAACAATATAACTTAATCAGTCATAATATGTCATTATGATTAACATTTGTCATAAGTTTATTGAAAAATTAAAATTCACCTATTTTTTTTCGAGATTTTTTTTGAAATATTTTTCTTACAAAGCTGCCTCAGACATGATTACGGAGTCGTCGCATCACTATTANATGTTGAGAGAGTATTCATAATATAAAATGTAATTTGACAACATTTGTTTCTCAACAATATAACTTAATCAGACATAATATGTCATAAAAATAAAATTAATTATAATTAAGCTTTGTCACAAATTTATTGAAAAATTCAAATTCACCTTTTTTTTCGAGATTTTTTTTTTGAAATATTTTTTTTTACAAAGCTGCCTCAGCATGATTACGGAGTCGTCGCATCACCATTGAACACGTAAAATCAATTCCATCAGCTTTCAGTTTAATTTGCTGCAAAGCTAGCGACCGCATCTGGACCTAATCCTGTGATTTATTAAACACTGCAATTATAGCCATCATTTCAGAAATTAATAAGATCTTGCAGCACCAAATTATAATCGGGTAATACGTATAGAAGAATAAATTAGGTAAGCTGAGGATGTTAATGAAATAGTCGATATGGTATCACAGTATAATTATGATAATTTGATTAGTTAAATTAAGAAAATTTTAATATTTTTTTATTAAATATCCACCTTTTTTTTCCGAATAAAATCAATTAAAAATATATCAATGTTAATCCTTAGTAAGAGTCAGTTTGGGGCAGCTGCAACTTATCCAGTTTCTTCTTATAAGCAGTTGATCCGGAAAAGTTGTCTGGTTGTTTGGTTTATGTATTTGGAAAACAACTGATTTTAGAAAAATGACCATTCTACCCCAGTTGAGTGCAAACATAAAAAACTAGTTGTACATGGAAAGAACAATGATACTCAACAATTTTGATTTAAATTCAATTTAAATCGAAGTTTAATCAACAATTTTAAATTTCAAATTGAATTTTAAGTTGATGCAGATAAAACTTAAGGAGATTTTTAAAAAGGGCAACTATCCTCTTTAATCGATGTTTAACAAAGTCATGTATCAGAAGAACCGTGAAGCCGTAAATGTTTGCCAAAATAACTAGCAAAACTCTCATCCTTGCCTTCAAGCCTAGAAATGTCACTTATAAGAGCAAACCAAAGTGCTTGTAAATGCAAACCAAAGAACATGTAAATGCAAACCAAAGGGCGTCCCTTTGTTTCTCCAGCTACAAAAACCATCCTGGCATTGTGTAGGGAAAATCATGATCCAAAGAGAAAGCAGATAAATATAATGAAATCATATAAGATACCATAAAAAAACCATCTTGATATTGTGAGAGCTATAAGTAGTGCAGAGAGATGAGGCGATCTGTAAAGGGTCGCGCAGTTCAAATTAGTCAACCAATCTTACCTCCTCTTTGTTGAAACGCACAGTCATCTTCGCATCCCTGCCATCCCAACGCCAAAGTCGGTGCTTCTGTTGTTCCATCACAGGGGCATCATCAGGCAACGAGAGTAGATCCACGGCTCTGACTCCTCATCTAGAGCAAGTCCTTGGCAGCAAATTTCCGCTGCACTTCTCAGGCTGAGAAGCTTTGATCGGCATGCGGGTGAAAGCAGCGATCAGAAGGAACAGGCAAGGGAGGCAGATGCAGTCGAGCGAGAGAGAAGACAGGGCATAGAAAGAAATAAACGAGAAACGCAGGGGGAAGATGTCGGCCGCGGGGTCGATCCTGCGGCCAACGTTTATCATAACATGCGAATCTCTGTGAAAAAACAAACAACAGAGCAACATTTTTAAAAACGCCGTCGTTGTTTTAAGCTGCCCCAAATGGGCCCTAAATCTAACAGCACGATAACAAATGACTCATTGATAAAAAAATCATGAGCTCCACTCATTCGATCAAGTGAAATTGTACAAGCCAAGCCAATAAGGCCGAAGCCGACCGAACCACTTGAGGGATGACCAACGGCTGAATGACAACAGAACGAGCCACTTAGTCGGAAATGAGACAAACGGGGATCTGTGTCAACTGTCATAAGAAAGCCGCTCCAAGAGAAGATCTTGTTTTCTAGTATCTCCAACCACAAATGGGCACCCAGAGGCTTCGCATCAAAAGTCAAGGATCAACAGTCGTGCCATTTCAATAGGCCAACCCATATCTACTAAGCACAGCCGACTGAGCATTTCTCAACCAACCGAGCTGATCTTCCTAACTCAAAGCCAAGTAAGCTCGATCAAACGATCAGAGAATAGTCGAGCGATAAACCCATATATGTAAAATACTAAGAATACCCTATTTAACTTCCTTTAATGTAGGAGTAAAAATGTAACAACATGAGATTTTAATATGCCTCCTATAAATAGAGAATTCACTGTTTACTGTTCTTTATTGTTTTCTCCTCTCTGTCTCTCTCCCTTTCATTGTGTCTGATTCATGGCCAAATCATAATTCAACACGCGTAATCCCACCTCTCTAGTATTCCCCTTATTTGCATATTTAGTCCATAATAATTGGATGTTAAGATAGAAATCTTTATTTAGCTTGAAACGCATTGCTTTAGTATCAAACGTAGTTTGGTGAGACTTCAGCCTTGGCTGACGGGGAACAATCCCTACTTGATTAAGCTTTTAAAAAATATAATAAATTTTTNATGTCCGGACGGCTAACTGTCGGGCGTCACGTCGCCATACACCTCATAAGCAGACAACGTGACGGTCGGTGGTTGGCCGTCCAAATATGCGAACATTCTGAAAGAATAATATTTTTTTTTCGTACGAGATGCCAATTTTTAGAATAACATAATTGATGTTGAGAGAGTATTCATAATATAAAATGTAATTTGACAACATTTGTTTCTCAACAATATAACTTAATCAGTCATAATATGTCATTATGATTAACATTTGTCATAAGTTTATTGAAAAATTAAAATTCACCTATTTTTTTTCGAGATTTTTTTTGAAATATTTTTCTTACAAAGCTGCCTCAGACATGATTACGGAGTCGTCGCATCACTATTAAACACGTAAAATCAATTCCATCAGCTTTCAGTTTAATTTGCTGCAAAGCTAGCGACCGCATCTGGACCTAATCGTGTGGTTTATTAAACACTGCAATTATAGCCATCATTTCAGAAATTAATATGGTATCACAGTATAATTATGATAATTTGATTAGTTAAATTAAGAAAATTTTAATATTTTTTTATTAAATATCCACCTTTTTTTTCCGAATAAAATCAATTAAAAATATATCAATGTTAATCCTTAGTAAGGGTCTATTTGGGGCAGCTGCATCTTATCCAGCTTCTGCTGATAAGCAGCTGATCATGATAATTTGATGATGAGCATCTGATCCGGATAAGTTGTATAGTTGTTTGGTTTATGCGTTTGGAAAACAACTGATTCTGAAAAAATGATTATTCTGACATTGTTGAGTTCAGACATAAAAAACTAGCTGTACATAGAAAGAACAATGATACTCAATAATTTTAATTTAAATTCAAGTCAAATCCAAATCTAATCAACAATTTTCAATTTCAAATTGAATTTTAAGTTGATTCAGATAAAACTTGAGGAAATTTTTAAACAGGGCAACTTGCCTAAAGCCATAAATGTTTGCCAAAATAACTAGTAAAACTCTCATCCTTGCCTTCAAGCCTAGAAATGTCACTTATAAAAACAAACCAAAGTACTTGTAAATGCAAACCAAAGAACATGTAAATGCAAACCAAAGGGCGTCCCTTGTTTTTCCAGCTAAAAAAAACCATCCTGACATTGTGTAGGGAAAATCACGATCCAAAGAGCAAGCAGATAAATACAATGAAATCCTATAAAATACCATAAAAAAACCATCCTGGCATTGTGAGAGTTGTAAGTAGTGCAGAGAGTTGAGGTAATCTGTAAAGGGTCGCGCAATTCAAATTAGCTCAGATGCACAATCATCTTCGCATCCTTGCCATCCCAACGCCAGAGTCGGTTCTTCTGTTGTTCCACCACAGGGGCATCGTCAGGCAGCGAGAGTAGATACATGGCTCTGACTCCTCATCTAGCTCGAGAGCAAGTCCTTGACAGCAAATTTCCACTGCACTTCTCGGGCTGAGAAGCTTCGATCGGCATGCGGGTGAAAGCAGCGACCAGAAGGGACAGGCGAGGGAGGCAGATGAAGTCGAGCAAGGGAAAAGACGGAGGGCATAGGAGGAAATAGACGAGAAAAGCAGAGGGAAGACGCCGGCTGCGGGGTCGATCCCGCGGCCGGCGTTTATCATAACAGACGAACCTCCGTTTTCACATCCGTGGCACCAACACACGAAACAAACTACAGGGTGGCATTTTTAAAAACGTCGCCGTTGTTTTAAGCTGCCCCAAACGGACCCTAAATCTAACAGTACGATAACGAAGGACTCACTGATAAAAAATCATGAGCTCCACTCATTTAATCAAGTGAAACTGTACGGGCCAAGCCAATAAGGTCGAAGCCGGCCGAACCACTTGAGGGACGACCAATGGCTGCAGGACAACAAAACGAGCCACTTAGTCGGAAATGAGACAAACGGGCATCTGTGCCAACTGTCATAAAAAAGCCGCTCCAAGAGAAGATCTTGTTCTCTAGTATCTCCAACCACAAATGGACACCTAGGGGCTTCACATCAAAAGTTAAGGATCAACAGTCAGGCCATATCAAAGGGCCGACCCATGTCGACTAAGCACAACCGACTGAGCAGTTCTCAACCAACCGAGCTGATCTTGCTGACCCGAAGCCAAGTAAGCTCAATCGAACGATCAGAGAATAGTCGAGCGATAAAACCATATATGTAAAATACTAAGAATACCCTATTTAACTTCCTTTAATGTAGGAGTAAAAATGTAACAACATGAGATTTTAATATATCTCCTATAAATAAAGAATTCACTGTTTACTGTTTTTTATTGCTTACTCCTCTCTATCTCTCTCCCTTTCGTTGTGCCTGATTCATGGGCAAATCAGAATTCAACGCGCTTAATCCCACCTTTCTAGTATTCCCCTTATTTGCATATTTAGTCCATAATAATTGGATGTTAAGATAGAAATGCTTATTTAGCTTGAAAGGCATTGCTTTAGAATCAAACGTAGTTTGGTGCGACTTCAGCCTTGGCTGACGGGGAACAATCCCTGCTTGATTAAGCTTTTAAAAAGATATAATAAATTTTTAATTAGTATAATCATCATGTTTAAATAATTTTTAAAGATTTAATAATATTTTTTAATTATATTTGAGTTGATCAATTAAGCCAACAAGCAAAATATAAAACTTAATAGTTAATATTGAAGCCATTTTCCATGCCATCTTTTCAAACCTTTTCATAAATGATAAAATTTTGAAAAAAAAAAATGAAGAGAATATTCCAATCAAAATGGAATAAGAATAAGTTTTAAAATCCATTGATTAATTTTGAGACAATTACAATGTATGAATGAAAATATTAATAAGTTATCTTTAAATCAATCCTAGCAAGCTTAAATTTGATGCTAAATTTACTTTGCAATATAATATTGTCGAAAGTTTGTTGTAAAATCTTATTGTCTAAATGTCTATTTAAGACAGTTTTTTGTATGTTTTATTTTTCAGGCCGCTACGTTGTTTGGAGACTTGTTTTTTAGAAATTTATGTAATAGAAAGTTGTTTTTTAGATTTTAGCAGTTAAAAGTGTGGCGGCTGACAGAAAATTACGGTTCAACTTTTTTAAAATAAAGTAATTTTTAAATAGCCACTGCAGTTTTTTGAAAAACAATTTCTTCTATGACAGTTTTACATCTACTTCTCTCCAAACAATCCGTAAGTCTCATAGTCACATCACCTTCAAGCTATCATGATTTCAACAAAGGTACATGAGTCTTAAAGTGGTACTCTTAATTGAATGGATGGAGGCATAAGTACATATATTTTGATTTTTTTTTAATTACATTTTTTTTATGAGAATTTTACACACCTACCACACAATGTTCATGTATTTACATATCCAACATCCTGTTATGTCATCAACAAATTTTAGCCTTTAGGACGAATCTCGAGGCGTTAGCCATAGATCTTGAGATATTTTTTCTTTTTGCAAGAAACGCTTGAACAACAATGTTCAAAACTTCGATTTCAAGCAAACTTACAATCAAAATATGTGGCACGACGAGACGAACCCAATGCGAGTCAAATCAATATGATACATTATCAGGGAAGAGAAAGGCTACGACTGAGTGATGTAATAATACTTATATAGGTACATTTTGGAGTCTATTAACTCAAATACTATAGGGGAGAAGTGTTATCTGTGGACTTTTCAAAACATAATTCTACTACCATGACATCTTTGGCTGATTGCGCACCGCAAATATCATCTTACTTTTATATTTCAAAGTTATATTACATTTTCAAAAATTAATAATAATGATATTTTGGATATGATAGAAATGATTTCAGTGTTATAATTATAAAAATTAAACTATAGACTACAAATATGTAAATACATAGTAATTGTGCGGTATGTATGTAAATGCCCCATTTATCATTTTAAAATTTTTAAAAATAATGTACGTTGTGTTTTCTCATTATTAAACAAAAGAGCCCAAAATCAACCCCAACCGATATGTCTCAATATTTTGATCGGGGCATTCAGAGCAATCACATTGAAGGTTGTTTTGTAAATAATAAATAATACCCCAAATTTCAAACAACACCGTACTCGAAGAGAAAATTTTTCATACGTAAGACGTATGCAGACTTGCGTACGTCAGAGGTTATTCAGAAGGTAATTTGGGGGGCGGTTATAGGTAGGTTACATAGATGTTATAGAGGGTGTAACCTATCTATAACCCCCCAATATCTTCTGAATAACATAACATACTTAGCTCTGCGTACGTCTTATATATGCAAATTATTCCGGTACATACTCGAAACAAACAAGGCGGCAATTATAATACTTAATTATCAAACTGTACCCTCCCATTACTACAATAATTCAGAACACAAAAAATATCGGATCCCCCAATCACGAATAAACATAGCACAATACTACAAATGAAGTTGAGGAGACGAGCAGAAGCAGTACACTAGGATTAGGGTTCCGTGAGAGTCGGTGTTGAGAAAGAAGACAGAGAGGAGGATCCTTCCCGAAAGCTTCGGCGAGCTGCGAGGACGAAAGCGCGTGGCGATGAGAGAATCAACGGAGGCCGGCCCTGATGATCAAATCAGATCGAGGATTGTAAATAACAGAGAGAGAGAGAGAGACGGGAAGGAGCGCGGCTTCAGATGGCCGTGCGACGAACATAAAGTCCGATTTTGATGTCCGGCCGCGGCTGACATCGCCGCGAAGGTGGCATCCCTTCAAATTCAAAATTTTACTAGACGAAAAAGTCAAATTGATTTTTTATTACTCCTGAATTATCATTTATACGCCTCCTAAACATTAATTGTCTTCGTTGTCAGGTTGGGTCTAAGTAGAACAGTTTACTCCCTCTAAAAAGAAGCGCTTCATGTGTACGGATACCACATAAATTTCAATATAGTGTCTGATCTGGACCATTGAAATATATTTTTTTATTATTTTTGTATTGTTAAAGTGGGGCTCACTCTAAATTTTTTACTCTTCAGATCAGAAACCGCATGCAAAATTTATGTTCGTTGTCCGCACACAATAATTTTTGTCTAAAGAAGGAGTTTGGTTCCGCCCTTATTGTGATAGTATTATACCGTAATACCACAACAATATCACCAAAATGTCATCAGAATAGCACATACAATAGTATTCTGATGTTATTTGTAATGATATTGTACTGCAATGCAACCATAATACCACCATCTCCACCTATGATATCCCAACGTAATATTTTATACATCTCCCTAATTAACGAGATTGTTGAACTCATAAACAATAAAATAAGATTATGTATCAACTCCCCAAGAGATCTCTCATTTAAACTTAAGGTTTGTTTCAGAAAAAGTTTGCATAAAGATGTTGCAAAATTCTAGGAGAAAACAACTTATTAAGAAATTACAATATAATTATAAATATTTATTTATTTATAGATTTTAAACTCTTATTAATAACATTGCATTCAATTTCAATTTTATGCAAGAAGGTGATTTATGATAAAAACTAAGTGCATTGATCCTCTATTCATATGGATTGACCGCAAGGTCTCCTTATTTAGTAAATGTAGTTTAAAGTTGAATAGTCCAAGTAAATTTTTTGTTGGTAAATGTGCTCCAAAGAGAGCATGTATTTTGAATTAAGACGTCACGATAAATTATACTTTCAACCACTATATTACTAATAAGTGTGCAACATCTCAAAGTTGTTCGTTTAAAATTTTGAATCCTCATTAACATAAATTAAAACTCAATCATATCAATTTGAAAAAGACACTGAGAAATTAAGTCTGGCATGAATCATACCTCAGAAATCTATTACTTTAGCTTAAATTTAGCCATTCCAAGCCTATATATATATATATATATATATAGAGAGAGAGAGAGAGAGAGAGAGAGAGAGAGAGAGAGAGAGAGAGAGAGAGAGAGAGAGAGTGAAATGTAATTTTGTTCATATTTGATTCATTAAATATATGAGCTCTACATGGTTAACAAAATTTGGGCAAAATATCAAATTAAATGCAATTGTGGGAGAAATACATATATGATACATAGCAAATAAAACATTTGGATTTGTAAATTTTAGAATAAAAAATACCATAAATCCAAACATTTTCTTTGTCATGGGGCGAGATGAGGCGACCAGCTAAAATCTCATATGGGAAATATTGGATGCCCACCTGATTTTAGTTGGCTTCTTTATAATCAAATCAACTGTGTTTTGATTACAATCAGTCTCTTTACGTAATCCAAGTTAATTGCTTCAACTAATTTTAATGAGCTTCATGTTAATCCTAGTGATCATCTTCATCTGATCCTACCCTTTCTATTATGTTTAGTGTTTGATGAGATTTTTAATGCGTCGTAAAGGTTTTTGCGCTGATCTTTAAGAGATTTAATTGTCTTTAAGAGAGGAGTATTATAAAGGTAGAACCATTGCAAAGAGATCGTGAGTCCCAACTGACTCCAACTAAGTCATAGTCAATTCATACAAGCCAAGTTAACTGGGCCAAAACCGACTGAACTGAAAGGCGGGCAAGAAAACGATTGGATAACCCAAGCACGACTCAACTGATATAAAATGAGGCAAAAAAAAGTTCGAGTCATCCGCTATTGGAAAGTAGGCTCGATATGATAGCATATCACACTGTGAAGCCGACCCAACAGAAAAGCCAGCTCCACAGAGTATCTTTGACTATCCCACAAAGACCTTAAGACGCCTCACGAGGGATCAATGACAATCAACCAGGTTGGATCGACCGACCAAACTCTATCGACCAAGCTCAACCGATCGAACTTGACACCAACGAGAGGAGTAAACTAACCTTAGCTAGTCGAGTTAGAAGACAATCAAACTATAAGTTCACGCTTGTAAAATTATAGTTGCATTTTAGTGCATAACCTCTTAAAACGAAGTTAAAATGTAATATCACTATTGTATTTTCTCATCTATAAATTGAGGAAACGTTTCACAGGAAGAAAAGACACTATAGGACACTAATGAACAATATTCATGGCTGTTTATCTCTCTCTTTCTCTTTCTCTCCCTTCATCTAAATGCTACTCCTTGGATGTGCTTCACGCATAATCTCGGATTCAACCTCTCCCATATATCTACATGACGCCGGCAAGCATTAATTAGCTTTCGTGAAGGAGGACCAGGTAAGCTGGACAAGTGAACAGGGGCCCAAAGGCTGACTCAAGGAGTGCACGGCGTGGGCTGGCAAGTTTTGTCGCATCCAACTCACTAAAATCTCAGTCACGATTTCATCAAATTGGGCCCACCAAAGGCTCAATTATCATAGTTTAGGCGAAGCATTTCAATTAATGCCGGATTCGGATCTCTCACCTTCCTTTTAGAAAATCAATATAGTTTATTAGCAATATAGAGGACTTTCCAAAATGAAGATTTGAATGGGCCGGGTAATTATATTGAACAGATAAAATCTTATTGAAGTTTCAATCTCCTTCAAGATATTCAATATAAGGGAGATTAATATATATATATATATATATATATATA
>JXCR01096455.1:25287-36535 GCA_002079205.1 Phalaenopsis hybrid cultivar | reverse complement strand
ATATATATATATATATATATATATATAATATCTTTGATGAGTAGTATTTTTTAAAAAATTAATTGACTACAAGGCTAAAAAGATTTATAATCAATTGAAAGTATTAATTAAGAAAATATAATTAAAATTATTAAATTAAATTCAAGTGATACTTTAAATCTTACCCCAATCCTTAACATCTTATGACTACATGATTAGGGTTGTCAAAACGTCTCTTTGTTTTCATGAAAGGCTCGTGTTCGGCTCGCTAAGCAAACGAACCGAACATGAACACGAACACGAACACATTTTTTAAACTCAAAATATAAACAAGGCGAACACGAGCTGAGCCTAGCTCACTCGTGTTCGGCTTGTTTACACCCCTAATTAATACACATAATATCATAGGCATTAAAAATTAAAAAAAAATGAGAGTTGAGAGCAACATGTGTACTCATGAATGCCACCTAATTTAGTAGGTAAAAATCTTGACAATCAATTATTATCAAAATCTTGATATATAATTCAACCAACAGATTACTTTGGTACCCAACAATCCGAAAATGAGGGATTCAATATTTACACATATAGCATTTAAAACTTTTAATTTTTTATATAAAAATATCATCTATAAATCACATAAAAAAGTGGCACTAATTATAACTTATCTAAGATGGCAAATAAAATTTGATTTCAATGTTATAAAAATAAATATAATTATTTAAGCATCAGATAAAAACTAATCACATATGCACGTAAATCCTTTAAAAAATTAATAATATAAAAAAAATATATAGTTGGAGACGTGCTAGTCAAGGTTCTGTCCACCTAGCTCAGAGAAAAATTTGTGTAGGTAAGACGTACACAGCGCTGCTTACGTCAGGGAGGTTATTCCAAGATATTTGGGGGCTATATCCGTGTTATATCCACTGTAACCTTCATGTAACCTACTTGTACTTTCTAGTAAGTTTCGCGCTTCTGTTTTCATATATTTGTAGGTTACAGATAGGTTACAGGAAGATTACAGGAGATATAACGCATATATAACCCCTCAATACTCTCTGAATAATCTCCCTAAAGTACGCAGCGCTACGTAGGTCTTACTTACGCAAATTGTTCTCCCTAGCTCATGGCGCAAATCTATGATGGGTCAATCCAACATTTGTTTTTATCTACGCAGTATATTGATGGTTAGGGAAATTTGCATACATACCTTACAATTTTTATGTCTTTACATATTAACACCTAATATTTGGAATTTACATCATATGCATGAAAAAGGTGCATTTCACTTTTAAAAAAATAATAAGAGGAATAATTTTAAATGATGTTTAATATTTAAGTGTTATGAATCTAAATATAAAAAAAGTTTAGGTGTTAAATAAGTAACTATATTGAATATATAAGAATTATATGGTATGTAGTATGCAAACGCCCAAAAAGGATAAAGCCCATACTCACACCGTGCCCTACCTTTTGTGTAATCACTTCAAAGATATGTTTGCAACAATTTTATGCCTACTTTGCATTTCAGAGCAAATTTGTTTAGGGAACTAATTTCTTGTCTTTTTTCTTTATTTTTATGATTTGCCGTTAAAATGCAAGCTACTATCTAATCTTTATATATATATATATATATATATTCAAAAGGAATGACAAGAGGTTATTATAGAAGCCTCCAACCACACCTAAGGTGTCAAACAATTCGAGTAACAACTCTTTAAGGCCAATTGTGTTAGGGGATTCTAACCCACAACACACACACACGCATGCGCAAGTGCACACAGATAGAAATATAGATATATATATATATATGTGTGTGTGTGTGTCTGTGTGTGTGTGTGTGTGTGTAAATATGAAATTATTTTATGGGAAACGGGTAAGTACATAAGAATTGTCGGCTATAAATGTAAACGCCCCAATGCAAAAACGTTGGACAACTAGATTCCTGCAAAATCAATGCAGAACGACCACATTAATCAGATCAAAATCCCAAAAACCTATGTTTCTATAGCCAATTACCATAAAACCAAGTTTAATAGTAACAAAACAAACTCGACTATAAGCTTGGGTTGGAGAAACAAGACTTTATATTTTCGGTTCGAGTACCTCACGAGCTTTCTATTCGTATTCATGGTGATTGTTTAGAAACTCCTTATATTCTATGTAATAGTATTTTTTAGACTTTTTGTGTGATATATACTTAGTGACTGACGATTTCTTAGGTTTTCATTTTATTTTTGTGTGTAGGGTGGTTAGTGTTGGGTAATGTGAAGACCCGATTCATCGAAATTTAATTAGCTTCCTAATTAAGAATCTCACCTACCGCTCACCTACTTTCTCACCTACCGCTCACCTACCTCTCACCAACTGCTCTCATGATTTCTATAAATAACATCTTTTGGTTTAAAGGAGAAGCCAAGCCAAGCAAGGACAAATAAAGTCCTCTTGAGAGCTAAGAGAAAAAGAAGAATAGAGAGAGAGGAAGGGAGAGAAGAAAATAGATATTTTCTTGTAACATCGAGACGATCAACGGTGTAATTCCTCGAAAAAATAAAATCCTCTGCAGCTCCATGGACGTAGGCAAATTTGTCGAACCAAATAAATCTGTGCGTCGTTCTGGTGTTTTTCTGTGTGTAATTTTTTTCATTCCATTTTTCGCTTTATTGTCATCATTTTTCACAACAACTTGTATCAAAACTTTGGTTCAAATCTAAGAAAGAACGATGGGCTGAGATGAAATGATAACATCGAGGGTCGAGAAGTTCAATGGAACATATTTTGCTTACTGGATGATGCAGATAGAGAATTACCTCTATGGGAAGAAACTTCATCTTCTGTCACTGGGAAAACAACCGAAAAAGATGGACGAGACGGAATGGAATCTGTTTGATCGACAGGTTTTGGGGGTTATTCAATTAACCCTGTCGAGATTGATTGCCCACAATGTCATCAAGGAGAAAACTACTACAGATATCATGGTGGTTTTATCAGGTATGTATGAAAAGCCATCGGCGGATAACAAGGTGCATTTGATGAAAAGTTATTCAACTTGAAGATGACGGAAAGTGTATCAATTGCTCAACACCTAAATGATTTCAACACTATCACAAATCAGTTGTCGTCTATTGAAATTGATTTTCAACAGAGATACGTGCACTCATATTGTTGGCTTCATTGGCAAATAGCTGGGAAGCCATGAGGATGACAGTTAGTAGTTCTGCAGGTAAATCTAAGATGAAATATGATGATATTTGGGATTTGATTTTGGCTGAGGAGGTGCGTAGGAAGGATTCTGGCTAGACCTCGTGTTCAAGTTCAACGCTGAATGTTGATTCCAGAGGGAGATCATATGATAGGAATTCAAACAGAGGAATATCAAAATCAAAGTCTAGTCAGCAGACAACCTGCTGAAATTGTGGGAAGGCTGGCCACATAAAAAGGAACTACATGAATCCTAAGAAGAAGGAGAATGATGGTGTTAATGTTGCAACTGATGAAATACATGATGCGCTACTGCATGCAGTTCATAGTTTTGTTGATGACTGGATACTAGATTCAGGAGCGTCCTTCCATACATCTTCCCGCAAGAAGTTAACATGAAATTATGTTGCAGCTAACTTTGAGAAGGTATATCTGGTCGATGGAAAGCTCTGGAAGTGGTGGGGATAGAAGACGTTGATATTGCACTCCCTAATAAGAGCAAATGGACTTTGCAAAGGTCAGACATGTTCCTGAGTTGAAGAAAAACCTCATCTTTGTTGGGCAGCTCAATAAGGGTGGTCATTCGGTAGTGTTATCAGGTAGCACTTGTAAGGTTATCAAAGGAGCATTAGTACTGGCTCGGGGTAAGAAAACTGACGCACTATATATGACTACAAGTTTACTCAGGCGTGGACACATGAGTCAGAGGTGCATTCTGGGGAAGCAGAAGAAAGTTAGTTTCCTGAAAAGTGGCAGAGCACCAAAGGCAGGAAAATTAGACCTTGTACAGATCAATGGTGGAGAAGCACAGAGCTATGAAGAAATCTTACAAGATGAGAATTCGAGCAAGTCGGAGCTGACCTAGAAAAAGGAAACGGATTTCCTGTCAAGGAATCAAACTTGGGAGCTGGTAGAACTTCCACCAAGGAAGAAGGCATTGCACAACAAGTGGGTGTACCGGGTGAAGACTGTGTTTGGTGGCAGTAAGAAGTACAAGGCTGGACCTGTTGAAAAGTGCTTTCAGCGGGGGCAGGATATTGCTCATGCAGTGGGAGTTGTAAGCAGATATAAGAGTGACCCAGGAAAAAGCTTGGTGGTTCAATGCTACGTTTATTGTGATATGTCAACTGAGGGTGTTACTCGTGAGAAGTTGAAGTTATGCTCAACTTCAGCTAGTATTCTAGCATGAAGACAGGGATTTGAGTTGCAGAGGCGGAGGATATCATGTTTGAGGAATAGGTCAGTATAACTAGTAGATGATGTAGCCAGTAGGTGATGCAGTCAGTGTTCCGGTCTCTAAGTGAGAGAATTGTTGAGTAATGTGGAGACCCAGTCCACCGAAATTTAATTAGCTTCCTAATTAAGAATCTCATCTACATCTCATCTGCTTTCCCACCTACCGCGCACCTACCACACCCCACCTACCGCTCAGCTACCTCCCACATATCGTTCTCATGGTTTTTATAAATAGCCTCTTTTGGCTTAAAGGAGAAGCCAAGTCAAGCCAAGCAATGACTAGTCAAGTCCTTTTGAGAGCTAAGAGAAAGAGAGGAAGACAGAGAGAGAGAGGAAGGGAGAAAAGAAAATAGAGATTTTCTTGTATCAACGAGGCGCTCGACAGTGTAATTCCTCGAAGAAATAAAATCCTCTGCAGCTCCGTGTACGTAGGCAAATTTGTCGAACTAAGTAAATCTGTGTGTTGCTCTGGTGTTTTTCTGTGTGCAATTTTTTTCGTTCTGTTTTTCGTTTTATTGTCGTTGTTTTTCACAACAGTTAGTGTGTAATGAAACTGTCGGTCACAGACCCTGTAAACATTTTTTTTTGGAATAATATTTCCTATAGGATTCTTAAAAAAACAAACTTGAATATTTTATTCGATCGATGCTATATATTCATTTGAAACAAACTCTGCAGATTCGTCAGTAATAATCAACTTCACTACAATAATGACTAAATTTCATTAGATGCTAACAAATATTAATTTCATGATAAGTTGATAACAAAGAAAAGCATTGCTTTAATACATGTTAGTTCTATTCCTCACGCATCATCATCGGATTCTCACTGACGGAACCTCTTCCAGATGGAGAAAAATGAAAGAAAACCGCAACTATTTACAGAATGTCACAAGAGGACATTTTTCTCCTTATGCCTGAGACATAATTTGTGAAATTTATTAAGGTTGACTTGTTGCCCTATTCTGTAATCTGCATTTAAACACAGGAACATTGTTATTCCTCAAATTCATGTCTAGAAGAAAGAAACTGCAGGATGGAGCATTTAACACAACAAACCTGGTTCGGAAGTTGAATGCATGACTGTGATTATGCAAACATACTAATGATAAAAATATGAATTGAACTTTATTTGATATGGCTAAAATTATGAAAGATCTTTTTGCAAATCAATTATTGTTGTATTGATGCTCAAATTTTCATATTACAGTTTGTGCAAATGAGGGTGAGAGCCGAGGGAAATGGGGTTCTGGGCCAATGCAGCAGCCGGGTGACAAGAGTTTGAATCCAAGATTTAGGGGGTAAGCTCCCCTTGGAATTGATTGTAAGAAAAGCGAAGATAAATTGTTTCTTGTGTTCTTTGTTGGAGAGGAATTCTTCTCTTCCTTCGTTTTAATTCCTAGCTAAAGTTTAAAGAACATTAGCCTCTTCCAAGAAAGGAATTTGGTATGTACGTGATGCTGATCTTATTATATACTCCACATATATTAGATTGGCAATCTTTCACTAAACTGCATAAATTATTATCTTCTCAACTTTGAAGAAGCTTTACAATTTTCTCTTACATTGGGTGGTACTAGATTTGTTTGTCCTTATTTGATCTAAGAAATGGCATTATCCAATAATTGAAGTATTTTGCCAATGCTATTAAATATTTGTTACGCTGGTGCACAGCCAAAGAAAAATTTAGTCTTTTTTCATTAATTACGGCTTGGTATAAATACGGCGTAATAGTTTAAGATTAGGGATATACATGAAAATATTCCCTTGACTCTTAGGGTTAGTGTTTGGGAGAGATTTCTTGTCTCTCAAATTGTAATTGTAAAATTTGGAAGAAATCGCCTACCTCTGAAATAGTGTGTTTACCCTTTATTCATTGTGATGTTGGTTATTTAAGAAAATTTTATTTTGCCCTAACTTTGTGTGAAAATCAGTGTCATATCGTATTCAATAGGTATTGAAAAAAAAAATTATGGGAAACAAACTATAAGAGTAGTCAACAACATCCAGTGTAGTACAAGGCACGAGATCCGCGATAAGATCTAGCCGGGAAGACTGTGTCAAAATCGCAGAAAGGGTGTGATGACAGTTGCATTCAGAGATAGCAAGGAAGGTGACAACAGAATCACGCAGGGGCCCTACGAGGCGACATACATTAGATGGGAGACCAACGAGATTGCGACCTAAAGTGGCCCGAAACTCCTTTCTCCTCCTCCAGGTCCATCCTCCTAATAGTCACCATTAAAGCTAGATGGGAAGGCCACATGGGTATCATGGCGTACAAAAACCGGAAACTCCCATATTTCGCCTCATCCAGTTCCGTTTCTCCCCAAAAACATTACAGCGCCTCTTGTGACCGAAAGCCAACTACAAGATAGCAGTGTAAGGGAGCTCTAAAACTGTTCAAACAGCAATGGTGTCGAATAAAATAGATGGTTTGTAGAATAAATTAGAGGAAAAACTATGACAGCTTAAATCTGAGATAGATGAAAGATTGTATGCCATGGACAACCGATTCGAAAGCCTAGACGAGTTACAAGAGACCTAATTCAAGTATTCGCCAATGACTCAATCTTCAAACCTTAACCCTAACCAAGGGTTAGAGAAATAGATAGAACGAGAGGAATATGTGAAGAAAAGCATCGATCATCAAGAACTGCCCCTGATGACTTCTATGGGGGATGGTGGATTAGAGATTTCCGGTAAAGACGGTTTGGCCAAAACATGGTAAAAGAGTTATGTAAGGGGTATGGAGGACCACAAAGATGGAAGCAAAGAAGCAGGGAAGGGTATGACTATTATCGAAAGAGGGAGTGTTATGCTTGATAAGTGGGGGAAAACATGGGGGGAGAGGAAGTTGGGGTGGAGATGATATAGTTAGAAAGTTAAAGACGCAAATATTCGAGTGAGAAGACGCACATAGGTGGTATAGCAGGTGGAGCAATATTTTACAGAGAATGGGCTAAATGCATAGGAGAAACTCATGACGGCAGGGTTATGTTTGAAAGGAAAAGACCAAGCATGGTTTCAATAGAGGGAGGTTAAATACTCGATTTGGTCGTGAGAGGAATTTAAGGATTGCTTGTTTGAATGTTTTTAAGTCATTCAAGAAAGAAACCTACACAAGCAATTTTTTGTCTTGAATCAGAATGAGACTATTTTTGAATGTAGAGAGAGGTTTGAGCTATTATAAGGACAACTGGGTGGAATTTCTAAAGCTGTGTAGGGAGGAATTTTATGAAGGGTCTAATACTCGACATACGTGCAACACTTCATCTATTGAGACTACGAGGATTGAAGAAAATTATGAAATTAGCATGATTGGTTGAAGATAAAATAGGAATTGAGCGAGCTAATAGAAGCATCACAATTATACCACTCTATTGAAATACAACCACAATAATACCAAAAACTCAAAGGGACTGATCAACAGCTGGTCCGGATAAACTGACTAATTGTTTGATTTGTGCATTTGAAAAACAATTGATATGTTGTTGTTTCTGGATAAAGGAACATTCTGCCCCTGATTTAGATAAGTTGTGTAACTGTTTGATTTCTGCGTTTAGAAAAACAAGTGATTTACAGTTGTTTCTAGATAAATGACAATTTCTTTTTTCCCTTTGTTTTTTGTTTAAGCATGAGAATCTAGAAACTTGATCGTATGAGTTTAACAACTATACAAATAAATGCACCACCTTAAACCAAAAATTTTACCAAAAACACAAAAGTTTCCTTTTTTTTTTTTTTGATACTTTTTTTTTCCTAGCATTTCCAAACTCTATCAGAGGCCATTGGAAACCACATATCTCACAATATTCGTAGGAAACGTCCTGATTTTAACAACCAAGTTTGGAATTTATAATTTATATCACCATCAACGCCCATATTATTATGTTGAATAAACTCATATTATTCTACACACATGATACTATATCACTACACAACAGAATATAGATCGATAGACAGAGCAACAAAAACACACAACAAAATATAGATCGATAAGAACAGTTACATTATTATACCATACAACCTAGCCTCTACAACATAAACAGCTACCATTTGCAACACAACTAGAAAAAAGGATATACACCTCACTTAATAGTGAGTATCAAAAAACAAAAAATAAAATAAAATAAAATGTTAAAATTACAAGCGAAAGAATGACAATATTTATTTTAAAATATAGGAGCATGTCACAAGGAACGTTGTCCGGTTGGGAAACCGTTGAACCCCGAGCAACAACGTCCGGTTGGGATACCGTCCAACCGTGAGCAACGTTCTCTAGTTGGATGTTGTCGAACCTTGAGCAACATTTTCTGTTTGGGATACCGTAGAATTCATCAGGCTGTCTACCCACCTAAAGAACCAACAGCCGTCTGGTCCGTCTGCCCACCGCGAGCACCTGTAGAACTGTCGTCCGTAGCTATGTTGTTGATGTGACGTGAGTAACAAAGACGGCAATCCGCACCGGCATAGCACTCGCCCGGACTTCCCTGAATACCTGGAGCTCATCGTTCTACAATTATTAAAGATAGAATACATGAGCAACACTTGATAAAGAAAGCAAATTCCAAAAACAAATAGAATTGCACGTCCAAAGATTTGCATCCATAAAACAATATCCTAGAAAGATACAACAATAAGTTCGTTAATTCTTATGAAGGAGGAAATGCAGATCACACCAGATGGCTTATAAGCTTATTGATTGCTGTGAAAAATTAACTGAATTTCAATGCCACAGAATAGAAATGCACCTCGCCCATCATAGCATAAAACTCACGCAAATATATCTACTGAATTTTTTTTCTAAACTATCCTAATGGTCACTCGGATAGTAAACAACCTGCTTGTATTGATTTCCATGCTTCTTCAAACGAACCAAAACNTATATATATATATATATATATATATATATATATATATATATATATATATATAATTTTGATTGAGAGAAGGAAAATAGAATGAAACATTCCTATCTATTTACATATCTGACACCTAAACTTCAAATTTTGCATACATACCGCCTTATAAAATGTATTTCACCTTTTGAAAAATTAAAAAAAGTAGCAGCATAAAAATTAAAATAATGATACTTTTGATATGATATGAAAGATTTGGGTGGTATAAATGTAAGAAGTGAGGTTTGTAGGTTAGAAGCGTATATACATAAGAATTAGGTGGTATGTATGTAAATGCCCCTATAGTTAAAAAAAGAAAATTTTAATTTTGTATACTCCTAGTGTTTATTTGTATTATTATTTTTTTCTTTCTTATATTTGCGCAAACTAAAATAGAAAATAAAATTATAGTTACTCTCAATGTGTAAATTTATTTATTTTTTATTTTCCATACATTTATTTATTGGATTTTTTAATAAATTTATTGCGTTTTTGTTTGAGTTTTGCATGCAGCTTGCACTTTAATAAAATTATATTTAATATGAATATTTACATTAAAGCATGTAATTATTTTTTTAATTTATCAAAATATAATGAAATGCTAATATTATTTAATTTTTCTATGATAATTAAATTCACATTTTAATTTTGAATTATGTGCTATTTTTTTAATTAATTTACTTTTATAATAAGCTTGTCCTTCCTAGAAAAAGAGCTTGTTTTCTCCTCTGTCTTTAATTTTAGATATATAAGAAAATTAAATGCCTATGATAAATTCTCCTTTTTATATAATTTTTCACTAATTAATATGTATAAAATATGAAAATATTTTAGATATATTCCATTAATATTAAGACCTTCAATAGGCTATATATTCACTTCTTAAAGATCTTAACAATTTTTTCTCAAATTGAACTATCTTATAATATCTTAAGCAATCAAATAATAAATTATGTCTCAAAATTAGTTGCTTGTTAGATAAAGGAATTGATTGCTAAGGGGGTTGTTTTTAAGTACTAGTGAAAGGGATAATATCATAATCTTGCATCTAAAATCTTGAAATATACATTAATATCAAAGAATTTAAACATATCCATAACATTAAAAATTAATAATAAATATAAAAATGGTCCATTTATACTAGGGCTGTCAAAACGGCTCGTTGTTCGCGAGTAACTCGTGTTCGGCTCGTTAAGAAGCTCATGTCCGGCTCGTTCGCTAAGCTAACGAGTCAAACATAAACAACACGAAAAAAATATTTGATCGTTCGTGTTCGGCTCGTTTTCGCTCGAGATACTACTAATTATATATATATATATATATACAAAACTTCTTCTATGGTGATAACCCTGGTAAATATTTTACATCTGCTTTGATTGTGCTCATTTCAAAAGGTAATGATAAGATTTCTGGGGACAATTTTCGTCTCTTACTACTATGATATCTAATGTTATGAGTAAAATTATAGTTAACAGACTGCAATCTTACATTTCTTATATCATTGCTGACCAGCAGTTGGCTTTCATTAAAAGTAGGGATATTACTAATAATATTCTCTTAGCAAAGGAAATAATTGAAGATTTGGACAAGAAGTGCAGGGGGAAACATGGTCCTTAAACTGGATATTAAGAAAGTTGTTGATACTATTAGCTGGTACTTTATTATTAATATTTTGCAGGCTAAAGGCTTTAAACAGAAGTTCTGCTCTCTCATTCAGAAGTGGTTTTCTAATAACAACTATAGTGTGATGGTAAATAGTAAAACTCTGGGTTTCTTTTCAGCTAACAAGGGCATTAAGCAAGTAGATCCCCTCTCCCCTACTATTTTCATTATTGCATCTATCTAGGCTCATAAATAAGTTGCAATATGAGCATTCACATTTTCAATTCTCACATAAATAAAAAATTGTGGTGAGTCACCTTGCATATG
>JXCR01096455.1:0-24704 GCA_002079205.1 Phalaenopsis hybrid cultivar | reverse complement strand
GGATTCTAACCCACAACACACACACACGCATGCGCAAGTGCACACAGATAGAAATATAGATATATATATATATATGTGTGTGTGTGTGTCTGTGTGTGTGTGTGTGTGTGTAAATATGAAATTATTTTATGGGAAACGGGTAAGTACATAAGAATTGTCGGCTATAAATGTAAACGCCCCAATGCAAAAACGTTGGACAACTAGATTCCTGCAAAATCAATGCAGAACGACCACATTAATCAGATCAAAATCCCAAAAACCTATGTTTCTATAGCCAATTACCATAAAACCAAGTCTAATAATAACAAAACAAACTCGACTATAAGTTTGGGTTGGAGAAACAAGACTTTATATTTTCGGTTCGAGTACCTCACGAGTTTTTTATTCTTATTCGTGGTGATTGTTTAGAAACTCCTTATATTCTATGTAATAGTATTTTTTAGACTTTTTGTGTGATATATACTTAGTTACTGACGGTTTCTTAGTTTTTCCTTTTTTTTTTTGTGTATGGTGATTAGTGTTAGGCAATGTGGAGACCCGATCCACCAAAATTTAATTAGCTTCTTAATTAAGAATTTCACTTACCGCTCACCAACCTCTCACCAACCGCTTCCATGGTTTTTATAAATAGCCTCTTTTGGTTTAAAGGAGAAGCCAAGCCAAGCAAACCCAAATAAGGACAAGTCAAGTCCTCTTGAGAGCTAAGAGAAAAAGAAGAAGAGAAAGAGAGAGGAAGGGAGAGAAGAACATAGAGATTTTCTTGTAACGTCGAGACGCTCAACGGTGTAATTCCTCGAACAAAGAAAATTTTCTGCAGCTCCTTAGACGTAGATAAATTTGTCGAACCACATAAATCTGTGTGTTGCTCTGGTGTTTTTCTGTGTACAATTTTTCTCATTCCATTTTTCACTTTATTGCCGTCGTTTTTCACAATAACTTGTATCAGAACTTTGGTTCAAATCTAAGAAAGAACGATGGACGGAGAAGAAGTGATGACATCGGGGATCGAGAACTTCAATGACACAGATTTTGCTTACTGGAGGATGCAGATAGAGGACTACCTCTATGGGAAGAAACTTCATCTTCTATTACTAGGAAAACGACCGGAAAAGTTGGACGAGGCGGAATGGAATCTGTTTGATCGACAAGTTTTGGGAGTTATTCAATTAACCCTGTCAAGATCGGTTGCCTACAATGTCATCAAGGGGAGGACTACTGCATATCTCATGGCGGCTTTATCAGGTATGTATGAAAAGTCATCGGCAAAAAACAAGGTGTATTTGATGAAAAAGTTATTCAACTTAAAGATGGCGAAAAGTGTGTTTGTTGCTCAACACCTAAATGATTTCACCACTATCACAAATCAGTTGTCGTCTGTTGAAATTGATTTTGATGATGAGATACGTGCGCTCATATTGTTGGCTTCATTGTCAAATAGCTAGGAAGCCATGAGGATGACAGTTAGTAGTTCTGCAGGTAAATCTAAGTTGAAGTATGATGATATTCGTGATTTGATTTTGGCTGAGGAGGCGCGCATGAAGGATTCTAGCGAGGCCTCGTGTTCAAATTTGGCGCTGAATGTTGATTCCATTGAGAGATTACATGACCGGAACTCAGACAAAGGAAGACCAAAATCAAAGTCTGGTTAGCAGGCAATTTGCTGGAATTGTGGCAAGGCTGACCACATAATAAGAAATTGTATGAATCATAAGAAGAAGGAGAATGATGACGCTAATGTTGCAACTGAAGAAATACAGGTTGCGCTATTGCTGGCAGTTCACAGTTCTATTGATGACTGGATACTAGATTCAGGGGCTTCCTTCCATACATCTTCTTGTAGGGAGTTAACGTGATATTATGTTGCAGGTAACTTTGGGAAGGTATATCTGACTGATGGAAAAGTTCTGGACGTGGTGGAGATGGGAGACTTTGATATTGCACTCCCTAAAAAGAGCAAATGGACTTTGCAAAGGTCAGACACGTTTCTGAGTTAAAAAAAAAAAACATCATCTCTGTTGGACAGCTCGATGAGGGTGGTCATTCGGTAGTGTTCTAAGATAGCATCTGGAAGGTTACCAAAGGAGCATTAGTACTGGTTCGGGGTAAGAAAACTGACACACTATATATGACTATAGGTTTACTCAGACGTGGACACATGAGTCAGAGGTGCATTATGAGGAAGCAGAAGAAGGTAATTTCCTGAAAAGTGGCAGAGCGCCAAAAGGCAGGAAATCAGACCTTGTATAGACCAATTGTGGAGAAGCACATAGCTATGAAGAAATCTTGCAAGATGAGAATTCGAGCAAGTGGGAGCTGAACAAGAAGGAGGAAACGGATTCTTTGCTAGGGAATCAGACTTGGGAGCTGGTAGAACTTCCATCAAAGAAGAAGACATTGCACAACAAGTGGGTGTACCGGGTGAAGACTGCGCTTTGTGGCAGTAAGAGGTGCAAGGCTTTTTTTTTTTTGAAAAGGGCTTTCAGCGGTGGCAGGATATTGCTCATGCAGTGAGAGTTGTAAGAAAATACAAGAGTAACCCGTGAAAGATCTTGGTGGTACAAGGCTACGTTTACGGTGATATGTCAATTGATGGTGTTATTTGTGAGAAACTGAAGTTGTGCTCAACTTCAGCTGGTATTCTTGAATGACAGGGATTTGAGTTGCAGAGGTGGAGGATATCATGTTTGAGGAAAAGATCGGTACAGCTAGTAGATAATGCAACCAGTAGGTGATGCAGTCCATGTCCCAGTCTCCAAGTGGGAGAAATGTTGGGTAATGTGGAGACCCGGTCCACCGAAATTTAATTAGCTTCCTAATTAAGAATCTCACATACCGCTCACCTACCACATCTCACTTACCGCTCTCATGATTTCAATAAACAGCCTCTTTTGGCTTAAAGGATAAGTCAAGCCAAGCCAAGCAATGATAAGTCAAGTCCTCTTGAGAGCTAAGAGAAAGAGAGGAAGAGAGAGAGAGAGAGAGAGAGGAAGGGAGAGAAGAAAATAGAAATTTTCTTGTAACGACGAGGCGCTCGACGGTGTAATTCCTCGAAGAAATAAAATCCTCTACAGCTCTGTTGACGTAGGCAAATTTGTCGAACCACGTAAATATGTGTGTGGCTCTGGTGTTTTTTTGTGTACAATTTTTCTCATTCTGTTTTTTGTTTTATTAACGTCATTTTTCACAACAGTTAGTGTGTAGTGAAACTGTTGGTCACAGACCCTGTAAACTTTTTCTTGTTGGAATAATATTTCCTACAGGATTAAAAAAAAAACAAACTTGAATATTTTATTCGATCGATGCTATATATTCATTTGAAACCAACTCTGCAGATTCGTCAGTAATAATCTACTTCACTACAATAATGACTAAATTTCATTAGATGCTAACAAATATTAATTTCATGATAAGTTGATAACAAAGCAAAACATTGCTTTAATACCTGCTAGTTCTATTCCTCACGCATCATCATCGGATTCTCACTGTCGAAACCTCTTCTAGATGGAGAAAAATGAAAGAAAACCGCAACTATTTAAAGAATGTCACAAGAGGACATTTTTCTCCTTATGGCTGAGTCTTAATCTGTGAAATTTATTAAGGACGACTTGTTGGCCGATTCTGTAATCTGCATTTAAGCACATGAACATTGTTATTACTCAAATTCATGTCTAGAAGAAAGAAACTGCAGGATGGAGCAATTAACACAACAAACCTGGTTCCGAAGTTGAATGCATGACTGTGATTATGCAAACATACTAATGATAAAAATATGAATTGAACTTTATTCGATATGGCTGAAATTGTGAAAGATCTTTTTGCAGATCAATTATTGCTGTGTTGATGCTCAAATTTTCATATTACAATTTGTGCAAATGAGGGTGAGAGCCGAGGGAAATGGGGTTTGGGGCCAATGCAGCAGCCGGGTGAACAAGAGTTTGAATCCAAGATTTAGGGGATCAGCTCCCCCTGGAATTGGTTGCAAGAAAAGCGAAGATAAATTGTTTCTTGTGTTCTTTGTTGGAGAGGAATTCTTCTCTTCCTTCGTTTTAATTCCTAACTAAATTTTAAAGAACATCAGTCTCTTCCAAGAAAGGAATTTGGTTTGTATGTGATGCTGATCTTAATATGTACTCCACATATATTTGATAGGCAACCTTTCACTAAACTGCATAAATTATTATCTTCTCAACTTTGAGGAAGCTTTACAATTTTCTTTTACATTGGGTGGTACTAGATTCGTTTGTCCTTAGTTGATCTAAGAAATGGCAATATCCAATAGATTGAAGTATTTTGCCAACGCAATTAAATATGGGTTATGCTGGTACACAGCCAAAGGAAAATTTAGTCTTTTTTTATTAATTACAGCTTGGTATAAATACGACGTAATAGTTTAGGATTAGGGATATACATGAAAATATTGCCTTGACTCTTAGGGTTAGTGTTTGTGAGAGATTTTTTGTCTCTCAAATTGTAGGATTTGGAAGAAATCGCCTACCTCTGAAATCTTGTGTGTTTACCCTTTATTCATTGTGTTGTTGGTTATTTAAGAAAATTTTATTCTCCCATAACTTTGTGTGAAAATCAGTGTCAGATCGTATTCAATAGGTATTAAAAAAAATTTATGGGAAACAAACTATAGGAGAAGTAGTCAACAACATCCAGCGTAGTACAGGGCACGGGATCCGCGATAATATCCAGCTGGGAAGACTTTGTCAAAATCGCAGAAAGGGTGTGATGACAGCTGCATTCAGAGATAGCAAGGAAGGTGACAACAGAATCGCGCAGGGGCCCAACGAGGCGACATACATTAGATGGGAGACCGACGGGATTGCGACCTACAGAAGGCCGAAACTCTTTTCTCCTCCTCCGGGTCCATCCTCCTGATAGTCACCATTAGAGCTAGATGGGAAGGCCACATGGGGATCATGGCGTACGAAGACCGGAAACTCCCATCTTTCGCCTCATCCAGCTCCGCTCCTCCCCAAAAACATTACAGCGCCTCCTGTGACAGAAAGCCAACTACAAGATCGCAGCATAAGGANGACCGGAAACTCCCATCTTTCGCCTCATCCAGCTCCGCTCCTCCCCAAAAACATTACAGCGCCTCCTGTGACCGAAAGCCAACTACAAGATCACAGCGTAAGGGAGTTCTAAAACTGTTCAAACAGCAATGGTGTCGAATAAAATAGATGGTTTGGAGAATAAATTAGAGGAAAAACTATGACAGCTTAAATCCGAGATAGATGAAAGGTTGTCTGCCATGGACAACCGATTCGAGAGCCTAGACGAGATTACAAGAGACCTAATTCAAGTATTAATTCAAGTATTCGCCATTGACTCAATTTTCAAACCTTAACCCTAACCAAGGGTAAAAGAAATAGATAGAACGAGAGGAATATGTGAAGAAAAGCATCGATCATCAAGAACTGCCCCCGATGACTTCTATGGGGGATGGTGGATTAGAGATTTCCGATAAAGACGGTTTGGCCGAAACACGGTGAAAGAGTTATGTAAGGGATATGGAGGACCACAAAGATGAAAGCAAAGAAGCAGGGAAGGGTATGACTATTATCGAAAGAGGGAGTGCTATGCTTGATAAGTGGGGGAAAACATGGGGGGAGAGGAAGTTGGGGTGGAGATGCTATAGTTAGAAAGTTAAAGAANGCGTAAGGGAGTTCTAAAACTGTTCAAACAGCAATGGTGTCGAATAAAATAGATGGTTTGGAGAATAAATTACAGGAAAAACTATGACAGCTTAAATCCGAGATAGATGAAAGGTTTTCTGCCATGGACAACCGATTCGAGAGCCTCGACGAGATGATAAGAGACCTAATTCAAGTATTCGTCAATGACTCAATTCTCAAACCTTAACCCTAACCAAGGGTTAGAGAAATAGATAGAACGAGAGGACTATGTGAAGAAAAGCATCGATCATCAAGAACTGCCCCCGATGACTTCTATGGGGGATGGTGGATTAGAGATTTCCGATAAAGACGGTTTGGCCGAAACATAGTGAAAGAGTTATGTAAGGGGTATGAAGGACCACAAAGATGGAAGCAAAGAAGCAAGGAAGGGTATGACTATTATCGAAAGGGGGAGTGCTATGCCTGATAAGTGGGGGAAAACATGGAGGGAGAGGAAGTTGAGGTGGAGATGTTATGGTTAGAAAGTTGAATACACAAATATTGGAGTGAGAAGACGCACATAAGTGGTATAGCAGGTGGAGCAATATTTAACAGAGAATGGGCTAAATGGAGAGGAGAAACTCATGACGGCAGAGTTATGTTTGAAAGGAAAAGACCAAGCATGGTTTCAATAGACGGAGGTTAAATACCCGATTTGGTCGTGAGAGGAATTTAAGGATTGCTTGTTGGAATGCTTTTAAGTCATTGAAGAAAGAGACCTACACAAGCAATTTTTTGTCTTGAATCAGAATGGGACTATTTTTGAATGTACAAAGAGGTTTGAGCTATTGTAAGGACAACTGAGGGGAATTTCTAAAGTAGTGCTAGGGGGAAATTTTATGAAGGGTCTAATACTCGACATACGTGCAACACTTCATCTATTGAGACTACGAGGATTGAAAAAAATTATGGAATTAACACAATTTGTTGAAGGTAAAATAGGAATTGAGCGGGCTAATAGAAGCATCACAATTATAGCGCTCTATTGAAATACAACCACGATAATACCAAAAACTCAAAGGGACTGATCAACAGCTGGTCCGAATAAACTGACTGATTGTTTGATTTGTGCGTTTGAAAAACAACTGATTTGTTGTTGTTTCTGGATAAATGAACATTTTGCCCCTGATTTGGATCAGTTATGTCGTTATTTGATTTTTGCGTTTAGAAAATAATTGATTTACAGTTATTTCTAGATTAATGACCATTTCTTTTTTCCCATCATTTTTATTTAAGCATGAGAATCTAGAAACTTGATCGTATGAGTCTAACAACTATACAAATAAACGCATCACCTTCAACCAAAAATTTTACCAAAAACACAAGTTTCCTTTTTTTTTCTTTGATACTTTTTTTTTTCTTGGCATTTCCAAACTCTATCAGAGGCCATTGGAAACCACATATCTCACAATATTCGTACGAAACGTTCAGATTTTAACAACCAAGTTTGGAATTTATAATTTATATCACCATCAACGCCCATATTATTATGTTGAATAAACCCATATTATCCTACGCACATGATACTATAGCACTACACAACAGAATATAGATCGATAGACAGAGCAACAATAACAAACAACAAAATATAGATCGATAAGAACAGTTACATTACTCTATTATACCATACAACCTAGCCTCTATAACATAAACAACTACCATTTGAAACACAACTAGAAAAAAGGATATATACCTCACTTAATAGTGAGTATCAAAAAACAAAAAAAAATAAATAAATAAAATGTTAAAATTACAAGCAAAAGAACGACAATATTTATTTTAAAATATAGGAGCATGTCACAACGAACGTTGTCCGATTGGGAAACCGTTGAATCCCGAGCAACAATGTTCGGTTGGGATACCGTCCAACCGTGAGCGACGTTCTCCAATTGGATGTTGTCGAACCTTGAGCAACATTTTCTGTTTGGGATACCGTAGAATTCGTCAGACTGTTTGCCCACCTGAAGAGCCAACAGCCGTCTGGTCCGTCTGCCCACCGCGAGCACCTGTAGAACTGTCGCTCGTAGCTATGTTGTTGATGTGACGTGAGTAACAAAAACGACAGTCCGCACCGACATAGCACTCGCTCGGACTTCTCTGAATACCTGAAGCTCGTCGTTCTGCAATTATTAAAGATAGAATACATCAATAACACTTGATCAAGAAAACAAATTCCAAAAACAAATAGAATTGCACGTCCAAAGATTTGCATCCATAAAACAATATCCTAGAAAGATACAACAATAAGTTCGTTAATTCTTATGAAGGAGGAAATGCAGATCACACCAGATGGCTTATAAGCTTATTGATTGCTGTGAAAAATTAACTGAATTTTAATGCCACAGAATAGAAATGCACCTCGCCCATCATAGCATAAAACTCTCGCAAATAAATCTCCTGAATTTTTTTATAAACTATGCTAATGGTCACTCGGATAGTAAACAACCTGTTACTTGTATTGATTTCCATGCTTCTTCAAAGGAACCAAAACCAATGGATAAAATCCCAAATTTGAATATAGAATGTTTCTTGCTCAAAATGACTCAAGATGAATTTGAATGAATGTCGTAAATTTTCCTTGACAAAAAAAAAAAAAAAATAGAGGAACATGACAACAATGTCAACTCACTCAAACTCACGATGAGCAAGACAAAAACAATTAGGGACATTTACATAAGTACCACACAATTCGTGTATATCAACATATATAACAACCAAATATTCATACTTACATGAAAATCACCTAGATCTTTAACACCACATTAAAAATACACTATATTTTAAAATTGAAATACACATTTTCATGCATAGACTTATGACACCAAAGCGTTATAAGTGTAAATATCAAAGCTTTGGGTGGTAGATATACAAATACATAAGACTTGACAGTATGTCTGTAAATTTCTCAAATTTTAATTCTATATAGATGTTATAAACATTAGAATAATGCTCTTAGTTCCATTTTACATAGGTCATCAGACCAAAAACCTCATTAGTCCAAATAAATTTCAAATACAAAAGATAATGAGAAACAATTTATTGTCAAATCATCGTAGAGCAGAACAAAAAGTGTGCTTGGATCCCAAATAGAAAGAAATTGGTCTGAATGACAAATTAAAACTCAAAAAGATTGAGTCTGAATTGATTGATGAAATATCCATAACCAATAGCTTCAAGCACTAATTTACGCGTGCCCATTTCATGCAATTGTGATTCCACTAAGATCCCATATATAGATCATCAACAAACCAACTTCTATTATCCCAAGAAACATAAAAGCATTCCAGTTTTTCATAACATGGTATTGTTTCTTGCTTAAAATATAACTAGAAAAGATCTAAGACTAAGTAAAACCTGGAACTTCAGAAGGTTATACATCCAAGCTCATGAATCCAAGCTCCCAATTTTTTCATTTCGAGTAAAATATAAGTTTTATCGTTCCCAAATTCAAAAAGAAATTGTTCTCAGAACTCACAGAGGACAAAAAACAAACAACATGAGAGCAACAAAAACCGCTTCCTTCAACAAAAGCAAAAGCTCCAAACTTGGTGCGCTGATTACTAATGAGCATTATTAAAAAAGCGAAACAATGGAAGACATATTTATAGATACTACCAGAGATTTGGTCTCACATATCTTGCAGCATTAGCATACAGATCATTCAAAGATAGATTAAGGGGGAAAAGAAAAGAAGAAATCCCCTTTGTAAAGGATATCCGACGTAAACCAGGTAATATTTACCTGCATGAATACACAATTTAGAAACGATTCAGAAATATCAAACATATTTGATATAAATACGTACCATGAGGGCGGGGTACGGGAAGCAATGTCTTCGGCGTCTGGTTGCAAACTTAAAAACATGGCTATCGTAAGCGTTGTCCTCCCATCCAGTCATCACAAATGTGAAACACATGTTGAAATCACAAACGACCATTATATTTTGTGTGGGGGAACCACAGTGTCTAATGTAGGCGACCTTGTCGGTGGTAGATACATGTGCATCAACGTGAGTTCCATCGATAGCTCATATACAGTCCTAAATTTTATAATGTTTGATCTATTAATAATTGAGAGATAATTAATTTTAATATAATAAAGATATCTTTAATAGATACCTTGAAGAACAACATGTAGTGATTGACATTCGCAATATGAGTCGAAATGGACTGGAATGTGAGATCCTCAGGCTTAATTATCTTGGAGGCTAAACTTACTAGAGTCTCCAGACCAATCGAGAAATACATGCTAATAGTCTCTGATGAATGTTGGAGTCGCTTCATGGCTCTTCTAATGAACTCATTCTGAGATAATATATAGTGCTATTCCTAACACCTCTATAGATGTCATTCCGGTTGAGCCATTCAAACCATGTTGGTGTTATAGTTTGTAAAACAGGTCGATGAAAATCTCTTTCGTCATACGGAACATGTTTGCAGAGCGGGGGATGGTCCTGTAGTAACTCACCGACCAATTTATCACCAACATAAATTGACGTCATACATGAGGTTCGGTCGATGCATGTAAGATAGTAGTCATATAATAAAACAAGAATAAGAACAATCTTTCTAACCAATTTATCACCAATTGTTCTGGATCCATCCCACAAAAGTTTGTTAAAAGAGAACGGTTAAAACTTTTAGCCATTTGAATACATCTATACAAAATATATCCACAAAATATATGAAAACGACAATATTATCGTAAGGAGTGTGAATAAAAAATGAGTGCTAGAAAAAAAAAATAACGATCCATGATACAACGGTAAAAATTGATTCAGCTAGTTTTTCGATTGTGCTCCTGACGAATGCGGCTCTTTTCTTCCTATTCTCCACTCTGGGCTGTTTTGAAACGAATGTGGATTCCACATCCCTTTGGATTTCACAGGGCACTTCTCCTAAGTAACTTACATGATCGGTTCCCAGTACAACCGCTGCGACAATGAAGTCAGGCTCATATAGGGTAAAAGCACGAGCTCCCGTAGCAACAACCTCACTGAACATGTCATCCAATTTCTCTTCCATTATTGGATCATTGTCATTGAATTTAAATTTCTTAGCTTCCGGCACGACTTGCACGGCATAGCAAATTGAATTAGTTAAAGCAGTTTAATATAACTAAAAATGAATTAAAGAAATGGTGAAAGATATGTCATTACCTCTAGTTTTTCAGCCCACCAATCCTCATGAGCATCTATTATCCGCTTCACTGGATCCTAACCTAAACTTATAGTTCACATCTTAAGTTCTTTCCATATTTTTCAGTCATTCTTTAATTGATCTCACTTGTTCTTAAATTTCATCCAATCATAGTCTCTTCCTGTCAATTCTTTGAATTTGACTATAATATTTTGTCAACCTTCTTTGCTAAAATATGTCGTTGGTCTATTTCCCAGCTCGACCTTCCTAAGACAGATCACAAAAAATATTGGTGGCATCTCCATCCCACATGGCCGATGTTCCAACCTATTTGCTCTTACTCATTGCACAAGTTACTAGTAGGTGAGAAATAAAAAAAAATGCATTCAATAACATTAGTATCAAATATTCAAGGTTATTCCAACTACAAAACTCAGAACAAACAAATCTAAACATATGGCAATTAACCAAACAAATGAGCAAACACAACTTTATTTAAGCCTTTCAGGAAGACATTAATATTAGAGTATCCATTAAATGTTTCATAATAATGCTGCTACATTTCCTAGCTTTGAAAATTGAGAAAGACATTAATATTAGAATAGCACTGGGGAAAGAATTTGTGATATGAAATATTTTGGTGATATAAATGTAGAAAGGCAAATTTTATGAGACTACGAGGCTGGTGGGAAAGCAACAGGATTTCACACCAAAATCCTAATGAGATAATTAAGATTAGAGCTAGCTGGGAAAGCAAAAATAAATTGCCAAGAACCAACCATTGAAGAAATTAACACTTGCTTTTCTCCCCCTTCCTCCCACTGGCCTTCACACGCTCCAGCTTCTCAACTTCTTCTATTGGATAAGAAAAAAAGCCTTCAAAGAGTAGGGGAGAAAATACGGAGAATCATTAAACATCATGAAAAAACATATACCATAATAACTGCTTAACATACTTAACTAACCCATAAACTAATGAGTTTTTTTTTCAAGAGTGAAGGATCACTGATGTATTAATACTTATCATCACAATTGTATATCCATTATCACACAACATTATATGAATATGAAGGACAAGACAACATTATATGGGCAGAAATTGTAAAATAATTTACAAAGAATAAGTGGAACAACTCAAACAATTTATTATGAATTTACTATGAACATAAAGGGTACACTTCAGATGCTAGTTATGTAAATGCATGAGAATTGCTTGGTACTGTATGTAAACCTTCCAATTTTATCTCTTGCAAGACATCAATCACAAAATCAATATTTCAAACCTGTTTGAGCAAAATTCATCTTCCAAAGACTTGGATGATAAAAGAGAGCCGCAGAAGAATTTTAGCTCCTGCTATAAAATAAACATGCATTTCATACTCCTTTCTTACAGTAAAGAAAATGCAGTGTTAAGATACCCCCAGGTGCTAGTTCACCACAGGTAGCCAATTGCACCAGATATACATGAACTCGTAATTCAAGGATCCAGAGAGCTCAGAGCTCATGCGAAAAGAACAATGAGTATCTAATCAAAGCGTTAAAAGTAATATGGAATAGCTGAACCAAATTATGAATAATCATAAAAAATAATAATAATAAAAATAATGAAGGGAGAATTACATACATACCACTCAATTCCTATGCATTTACAAATCTAATACCTAAACTACAATTCAATTTTTAGATACATGCCATCATGATCAATGCATGAAAAGCGTTAAAAGTAAAATGGAATAGCTGAACCAAATTATGAATAATCATAAAAAACAATAATAATAAAAATAATAATAATAATAATAAAGGGAGAATTACATACATACTACTCAATTCCTATGCATTTACAAATCTAATACCTAAACTAGAATTCAATTTTTAGATACATGCCATCATTATCAATGCATGAAAAATTCTATTTCGCTTTCTAAGTTAAAATAAGGATATTATTTTTTTATGTTACACGAAAAATTTGGGTGGTATAAATGTAAAAAAAAACAAAGTACAAGTGTTTGATATGAAAATACATAGGAATTAGGTGGTTGTGTATGTAAATGCCCCAAATAATGAGGCCTCTGCCATTGTTTTCAGAATGTAAGAGCACGCCGAATATAAGTAATATTACATATAGAATAGCAATAGGCGTCAAATGAACAAAAAACACTTGCAAAAAGGTGCTGACATAGATAATAATCCATGTTTTTATTTGTCCTAAATATCATTTGGACAAAACAAATAAAAATCTGTCCAAATAGAATCTTCAGCCAACTAAAAACCATCTTAATAAGGCACGGTATGAAAATACACATGACGTTACAAGAAATCATATGATCATCAAATGTCATAACAATAAATACTTATCAGAATGAGCACATCTTCCACATCAAGTTGCCACACCTTTTTCCTATGATATAAAGGTTAAAATTTTGGTTATTTTTGTAATTGAAAATCAGGTTATAATTATCAATCCATAAAAAAATGAAAAAGATACAAAAAAATTTCATAGCATAAAATTCAAATAAGAAATTAAGGATGGATTGGTGAACAAGACATCAATGGCTAGGGGGGAGTATACTTGGCCCGCCTAATTTTAGGCAGAGGAGGACGGAGAGAGCCCGGAGGATGTGTAGTAAGGGGCGCCTGGCTTTCGGCGACGAAGAGCGACGGAGGGCTTTGAATGGCTTTTGGCAGACGGTAGGGTTTCGTGAGCAAGAAGGTAGAGGCGTAAAACGAGCGAGGGTAACTACGTGCGAACGCGGATAGCGGGTATAACCCCGCGATCGAGTGTAATCAAAAAATTAAACGCGGTTTTGATATAAGTTGTCCGAACATACAAAACAAACAGGTAGGCGGCGTTTTGAAAACGCCGCCCGCACTTATAATCTGCCCCAAACGGACCCATAGTCTCCCATTATCCATGCCGAACCATATTCCTATGATGATCTTAACTTTTCCAAATCTCATCTCCCGTAGCAATCTCATCTCTTGGCAATGATTGGGTCAGCATTAATCTCTCGGTTGTTCCAAATTTTCTAAAGGACACCTCATCCTAGCATTGATTGGCTTAAATAGATGATTTCAATAGGCCATTAACATAGCTCTCTGCTTGATCAATCGGTTCTTCATTTATTGCACAAGATATAGAAGCTATTTGTCTCTCTCACATGAATTTGTGGAGATGCTAGACTCATTAGGTTTAAAGATAATATAACATCAATTTGATTACATGTGATTAATATTTATATAAGAAATCTATAGTATACATTATTAAAATATATATTCATTATTGAAGATGTTCTGCTTTATTTTATTTTCCTTAATGCACTTTCTCATGTTTTTATATAGATATGCTAGTACTAGAACCATAATTCAATGAAAACAAAGATGCTGCCATTTTATTTTTTTGAAAAAAGTTGGTACCCTTGAATTTGATGTTAGCATCGACAATGAAGAGTGGATGCTACCCACTAGAAATCGTGAAGACGTTAACAAAAATGGAAAAACCCAAGTCATAACACCCAAGTCATAACACCGACTAATAAAACTGGGTAAGGGATGAAGTTTTCANGGAAAAACCCAAGTCATAACACCGACTAATAAAACTGGGTAAGGCATGAAGTTTTCATGCCCTATGGTTTGTGAGGGATCAGCAAAGAGTGTAGATAATGATTGTAAAATTGTGGCAGCAGTATGCATGTTGAAGGCAGTCAAAAGACAAGCATGCAACACTAACTTAGTGAGAGGGGAAGTAGGAGCTAGCAAGGTTGTACGCAATGAGTAACAGGAGTAGTGAGCAGGCATTGTGTGGATTAAAAGCATGCAAGTTAAGTTGACAGTAACACAAGCAAAGGGCAAGGTAAAAGTGCGAAGTGAGATCTTTTTTTTTATTTGCACGCAGAACATGACAGTAGGCTTTTTCAAAAACAAAGAATATATAATAACAGCTCCAACTTTTTCTATAGTAATTTCATAACTTACCTTCAAAACTGCAACAACTGCCTAAAATGGACACTTTCCAGTCACTTTAGTTTCTCAAAATGTTCTATGATTATATGACTAGAGTGCATTATATTACAATTGAAGGTATCATATATGCTATGGTATGTACATATTAAGATATTTCACATACTGTCATTGTTGTGCATAGATGCATGGATAAGTTTGACTTGGCTTGTGGTATTAAAGGTGTTAGACGCCTAAAGGCAACATGGTTGTTGCTAGATTCCTACTTAGGTGCTCCCGGAGCAAAGTGAGGCACTTAAAAATTGAATCAAACATGAGTGATTATTATGAAGATTATAATATGGTAGTCATCAACATAAAATATTAAAATATAGTGGGCGAAAATGTTTTTTTTTTCCTCAAGTAATTTGTATTTACAAATGCTAAATGACAAAACCTTGCAAAATAGAATGTATAAATAAAGTACCCATAAAAATCAAAAATTATATTTCAAGTTTAATAAAAAACTCTAAGATTGTAGCTTTCATAATATGTGGTTAAATTAAAATTCACCTTCTTCATCACCCATGTTCTCTTCTCTGTCATTAGATCTGTAACCCTCCATCTCATAGTACAGTTGTGTGTGCTTTAAAAAATAAAATGAAAGAACTGATTAAGGCGGTGTTTGATAGCATATTATTAAAAGGATTTAGTGATGGATTTAACTTAAATCCAAACAAACACTAAAAAATAAAAAAAATAAAAAAAATAACAAATACAATGCTCTGTTAAATCGAATTTTCTCCTGTTCCAACTCTTTTAGGACATAAATTCAGATTTACTAAATCTGACTACAAGACGGCTGTCGTCGCTTGCAAGCTCCTCTGTCGCGCACTGGATTTGATAAAACTGGATATATCGGATTTAATAAATCTTATTTAACTAAATCTAAGCTGTAGATAAAAATCACCTAAAATAATCGAATCTGATTATTCACATCCCAAAATCAAAGATGGGATTGTCATAAGGAAGGCACTTGAAAACATTAATTGTAAGAGAAAATTAATTCAATGGAATGCTGACCTTCAATAACCACCAAAGCAGCCATTAATGCAAATGATTTCTTAGAGAGAAACAGTCCTCCTGTAAAGTACTTCATCGTCACTGTCACTATCCTCCTGTTCGGATACCAGATAACTCCCAGGCATCTCTAACATTCCCCCCATAAAGAAGGAAGGTCCGGGAGTATCTTCTTCAATGTAATCAGCCCGTAATCTCTCCTCAAACCTCCGATCACTGCAATTCAGTAACCAAGCCAAACTGCACTTAATTCCCTTGCTAGCCAATTTCTGATGCCTCGGCTTAATTCTTGACTCCAAACTGTAGGTGAAATACTCCGGAAATTCAAATAGGTCCTTCAATGGCCTCTGCATTTCGCTTTTGAAGAAATAGTAACTATTCTTCATCAGCGCAACACTGCATGCAAGCAGTTGGGGGCACTTCACAATCATCCTCGCAACATCCTCATCGGGTATGGCTCGTCCCCTGAGGAAATCCACCGGCTTCATAATAACATTCTGACTGAGACTAATAATTTGGGGCATCTTCTCCAAAGCCCGAGCAAATCCTTCGGGGTCTATCTTAAGCTTCAAGTTGAAAAAAAATTGCTGAGTCGACAACTTAGCCTTGACAGGCAACCCAAGAATCTGCGGATACTGAGCAATCAACGAAGGCAGGGCCTCCCGCCTCACACCAAAGCTGAGTAGAGTGTCAACGTTGGGCTTCACGGTCTCCTCGATATCATACCCAAGAATATATGTCCTCTTCTCAAGCATTCTGGCAAGAATCCTCTTGGGTACTCCCAAGGATATTATGTATTCCACTAGAGGTTTGATGGTGGTTCCAACCCGCATGCCCAGAAAATAAGGGTATTGAGTCACCATGGGGCCGATGTCCCTCGGCCAGACACCGATACTGACGAGGTAGGCCACCGAAGTGCTCATGGTGCCCTCCAGCTTGAAGCCGAGCAGTTCTGGGTAGCGCTGGAGGACGTAAGGGATATCATGGCGCTCAACATCGAGGCCTCGTAGGAACTTGATTACGGGTGCAAGCTCGACGACGACGCTAGCATGGAGAACCTGGGGGTAGTTTCGAACGAATTCTCCGAGCTTGGAGCGGCTGATGCCAATCTTTTCGAGGTAGCCGAGGACAGGGATCATGTTCTTACGGACGCTGCATGCCAGCATAAGGGGATATTCGTTCATGTCGTCCACTGTAAGGCCGAGGCGCTGGAGAAACTCCACGCGGCCGCGCATGACTTCAACGGTGGAAGGGAGCTCAAGATGTTCGAGCTCGTTGGGGATGACGCCTATGGATTTGAGATAGTCGGAAATAATGACGCGTGAGACAAGTCGCTCCTTGCGGCCCTGGACCACCCCCCAGGTGACAGAGGGCATCTCGTACTCCGGGAATTTGGAGGACTGGGTGGAGAAAGGAGAGGTTTTGGGGCAAGTGCAATGGCAAGGGTTAGGGTTTTGGAGGCGTTGGTGTGAGAGTGAGGGATCGAGGAGAAAGGCACTGCGGGAGAAATAATGCGTTGGGATTAGAAATGGAGGTTTCCGCCGGGCGAGCAGAATCATGTTGGTGAAACCCTAGCGGCGATGAGAAGTGTTGGTCAGCTTCTGCGGAGAGAAAAAGAAGACGAAGCGCAAGCCCGCCAGGCTCTAATGATTCAGGTAAACGGTAGGTCAATTTTTTGGGAAATTTACATAACTATCACATATTTATTTGTATTTACACATGCAACTTCTATGTTTATTTTACATTTTTTAATTCACATATGACCCAAGCTGCGCAAACTTTTGTGATCTCTTGTCTCTTTTTTCATGTTAAGGGACCTTTTGGGATAAGGTACGGCGGCGTTTTCAAAACGCGGCCGTCTGTTTGGTAATTACATTCGTCAAATTTATTCTTGTCGCACTGCGTCCGCGTCCGATAAATTCTTCTATGACTTTGACGCGGGTAAAGCCTCGCGTCCCGCGTTCACCTCCCGCATTGCCTTATGAATGTCGAATGTACCCGTCTCCCTCGCCTTCTCTCTCGCTGGATTCCTTTCTTCTTCCTTTCGATTTTCCTTCCTGAACCGTGTTATTGGAACCTCCGGCTTCATCGCCTCGTGGCTCATCAAGCTCTTCCTGTGTTCCAGATATCTCCATCTCGCTTAAACCCTCGGCGATGACGGTGAAGGCAGTCAGCGACGTGGCCTACAAGGCATTCACCGCCGGCCTCGGCGCCGCCACCCTTTACCTCCCCTTCACTTTCTCCATTAATGTCTACCGTGGACTCCCCTGGCACTCTTCGCAATCCGTAAGCCTCGCATTCTTCATCATTTCCGCATTTGCTGCTTGTTTCAATCGCTTCTTTTTTAAATGGAATTTGGTGTTGATTCAACACCAGAAAAAATAAGGCCTTTTTTTTGTTAAAAATTACATTTTTATTACGGATTAGTAAATTATGTAGATCCAGAATTTAGGAAAAAACTCATAAGAAATTGGATTTATTAAATCCAGGATTTAAAAGTTGTCATGTTTTGTCTGGCAAAATTTGAGTTAAATTCAACTTAAATCTGTTACTAAACATAAAGAGTTGAGCATAATGAGTATATTTTTGCAGGATTGAGAGTGTTTAGTGAATAACTATGGAATGAAAGCAAGTGATGTTGAATCTGCAATAAATTTATATGAGAAGATGAAATTATGAGCAAAATGAGTATATTTTTGCAGGATTGAGAGCTAAGCTNGTTTCCGCCGGGCGAGCAGAATCATGTTGGTGAAACCCTAGCGGCGATGAGAAGTGTTGGTCAGCTTCTGCGAAGAGAAAAAGAAGACGAAGCGCAAGCCCGCCAGGCTCTAATGATTCACGTAAACGGTATGTCAATCTTTTGGGAAATTTACATAACTATCACACATTTATTTTGTATTTGCACATTCCCCATCTATCTTTATTTTATATTTTTAAATTCACATATGACATAAGCTGCGCAAACTTTTGTGATCTCTTGCCTCTTTTTCATGTTAACTAAATATCAACATTTTTTGCCCCAACATGTTTGATTCAACCAATATTTATTGTTCAAGACATGTAGGATGATCTCTCAATGGTCTTCTTCACTTATCACTTACCACTTAGCAAATCTACAATTATGATGTAGTCCACTTACTTTGGGTGAATCCTCAATTATGATTGTAGTGGATGGCCTTACTAAATTTAACCAATTCATAACATTGAAACTAAACTTTGATTCCATCTCTATTCATGTTTATTATTATATCCATCCATTTTCATTGCATTTCTAATATTATAGTCTCTGATGAAGATTGTCTTTCGGGAGCACTTTTTTAGAAATACTTATTGAAAAATTTAGGAACACGATTATATCTTAATACCGCCTAACACCCTAAAATGGATGGCCGCACGGATGTCGTCCACCGTGGATTGAAACAATATACTCATTGTTATTTTATGGACAGTCTAAAGAATTGCTCAAATGTTTATTATGGTATGGATATTCATACAACATATATTGCCATTCTTCTTATTGGAATGACCCCATTTCAAGCTCTCTATGGATTTCTCCCTCTGACAATTGAGCCATACAAGAGTTGAGCTACTTAACTTAACTTTACACCAGTTAACGTAAGTGCACGTGTTGCATAAGTAATATAATAGAAAAGAGTTCAAGAACGATCCCACAATAAGTAAAATTGAATCTTTTAAATGAAATTAAATACTTGCCAAAAAAATATATTTTCTATTCAAACACTCCTTTCTAAAATTGTTATATAAATTGCTCAATTTATATAAACTTAAGGATTTGGAAATTTAAAAAGTTAAGATTCGTGTCAAGATTTTTGTCTAAAATTTTAAGGCTTTCAATCATAAAGCTACAAATTTCAAGCCTATGTCGAAAGCAATTAAAATCTTGATCTCTAAATCCCGGGCAATATGGCCAGGCACTTGGTAATTTGAAAGTTGAATTCTTATATTTTATTTAAGATAGAGAAGTTACGAGATAAGTATTTATATTCTTCTATCTCACATAGTGATTTTTATAATGCACTAATTAGACTTTGTCACAATTTCAAAAGTACATTATTGTTTTAATAATAATGTGCCCATCATTCAAGCTAAATAAAATTGAAAAAATACACAAATAAACATAAACATGAAGCTTATGAGAAACCCTTTTTCTATGAATTCATGACTTTAAATTTATAAACCTATAGTAAATACTTATGCCTTAGTGTACTTTTAACACATAACACAAAGAAATATTTTATTTCAAACATTAAATAATCATAGAAAATAGATAAACAAGAGGAATTTCGGTAATATAAAACATGATCTGCAAAGAGATGAATATTCTTCATTATCTTTGACCAAATTCTACTTCTCATTCCACTTGATTCTCAACACACAAACATAAGTGACTCTTACTAAGGAAGTCACCCCATTCTCAACAGTTCTTCAATCCACCCAAGGTTGTCGCATTATAGCTTTGTGGTTATGGCGCCTTAGCTATGAAATAGGTGTTGCAATATTAAAGAACTGGCCCTAAGGCTTCTAGTTATGCTCCTTTATGCTGGTATTTGTGATGCATCTTTGAAAGTGGTGTGTTGAGGTAGTATATCCAAGTCACCTTGGTGTTGTACATTTGACACTGAAGCATCGAGTTTGGCAACATAGGCTCTAGTAGGAGTGGTGCCTTGTCGGCCTTTGAAAATTCAAGAGGTGTAGTTTTTTATTTAATTAATATACATATAAATTTGATTTATAGAAAAACAATGTCTTAAATTTGAAAAATAATATTTTAATTTTTGAAAATACGAGACCAAACCGATTTCATATAAACAATAGTTTAAATAAAATAGCACAACACTGCAAGTGACATATCTATCCCAATAAAGAGACATATCACTTATCCGTGAGGTTCAATTAGAAAAACGACAGAGATTATAACATTCGTTTTGTCTGCAAACCATTTTTTATATAAGTTGACAAGTTTCCCTATCTAACATGGAAGATTATATATGGTTTATATTACTCAGGTTCTTAAAGCTCTCTATAGAGGCAAACCCCTACAATTAATTACATCTTAAATGAGCGAAGTCACCTAAAAAAACTCTTGATTTAGATCAGAAAATATTATATAGAGTTTATATTACTCAGGTTCTTAAATCTCTCTATAGAGGCAAACCCCTACAATTAATTACATCTGAAATGACCGAAGTCACCTAAAAAAACTCTTGATTTAGATCAGAAAATATTATATAGAGTTTATATTGCTCAGGTTCTTAAAGCTCAAAAATGAACTATTTATTTTCAAATAATTTTATTTTTCCAAAGTGTTTCCAATCACAAGGAATTCAGATAACCACTTTTCGTAATTTTCCTAATTATAGTTAATTTATGATAATTACTTTAATGTACAAATACCTTTTTACTTAAAAAATTGATTTTAGTGGTCAAATTAACTCAAATGAGTCCCAAATTTTTACAATAAGTTAAAATTGTCATTATTTATTGTGTGAAATCATTTTTGTTGATTTTTAATATTATTTTATTCATTTTAATTTTAGTGAGTTTTTAGGGTTTAGTTAAGTATAGTACTTTACATAAACATTTAAACTTAATTTACATATTTTCTAGAATCCTCTTACTACAAGGAATCTACCAAAATAACTCTCACTTTTTTTATATATTTTTTAATTTATAAAATTATTTTAAGCAAAACAGACACCTAGGCTTGAAAATTGGGATTTCAAAACTAAAGATGCTCTTTGAACTTGGAAAAATCAAATAACACCTCCATTAACATGAGGAATCAACCGGTAAAGTTTCAAGCCATGGTGATTATTATTTATTTAATTTGAATTAAAAAAGTATAGGGGGTATTTAATTTATTTAAAATTTGAGGCTCATCAAATAATTTTTATATATTTTTTTTCAAATTATTCTGCTCTATTCACTAAGCAAGGGAGTATTTTTCTTTTATTTTTTTTATTTTTGTACACTAAATTATGAAATTTCTAAGTTATGAAATTAAAATAAATTCACTTAATCCTTATTTTACTATTTATCATACTCGGCGCCACCTCATCTTACGGCGCTCCGAACTCACAGGTGTGGCTCCACAATTTAACGTTGTCGCCTGAGTCAGCTGTCACACGTCTACACTTTACCGCTCCATCCTTCTGTCTGACACTACCTTAACCGTCCAAAGATACACGCGGAAACAGACGACATCTGTTTATCTTCCCCGATCGTCCTAACCCGAGAACCGTCCAACTTATAACCCTAAGATCTTGTTCGATACTTAATGAAATCACATGAGATTTGTTCATACACCTTCATCTGGTCCATACAAACCTATCTATAAGGTCACATGCTCATGAAATTAAACTTTTCTTCACAAAAGCCCAAATCGGACTCAATTTGTTGGAAAATGGGTTATACCTTTGTCTGAGAGGGGAAGCCTCAATCGGATGCTTGAAAAAGCTTCAGTGGAGTCCAGCAAACCTCCTATAAGTGTTGGTTTCTTTTGGTGAATGCTCTGAGCTAGACTTCCTTCAACAGGCGGGGAGGTCTTGGTTTATGAATGGTTTATAGTGCTCTGGAGATGGGGGTTTTGATGGGCAACTTTCTTTTGCTCTCGGGAAGCTCAGTGGTGATTTTATTTGAAGTTTGAGGAGGTTTTGTGGAGCGACAGAAAGAGGCCATAGATTTTAAGTTTTAAATTAAGGTTCTTTAGTGGTAGGGAGAGGCTGGAATGGTGGGGGCGAGCTTGCCTTGAGTGCTAGAAGGTTTTGGAGACAATTGGGCAGAGTTTTCCATAGGTTCAAGCACACTTCTTTGTTTGGTCGTGGAGGGGCGAAAGATGCAAGTGATCAATTAGGGTGAGCCAACTTGGATGGGTGAAATTTTGGGTTTGGTCCCTTGAGGAGGCTCTCGATTTTGATGTTTTTCGGTGACTAGGCCGATCAACCAAGCCAAGGCTGGTGGCTAGGTGGTTCAGGGGAGACAAAAGGAAGCCTCAATTATGATTAGTTGGGTGGCTTGATGGTTGATGACAAATGTTTCCTTGGTTTAGTCATTTTAGGAAGGGAATCCCTTAATTCAAATGACCCTTGGTCTATGGCTCAAGTAGATTGGGTTAGGTTGATCTAGGCTGGTCCATAGGGTTCAAATGTTGACTGTGGTGACTATGGTTGGTCAATTTGAATAGGTTTGGTTAAATTTGAGATTTGGGTTTGTGTCAAATGTGATGTTGTACCTAGTCGTTCAAATCAGACCTCCATTTTGGTACAACGACTTGGGTCTAGGTTAGGTTTGAGCTAAAACTTTGGTCAAGTGATTGATCAATTTGATGTGGATGATTGCCGTGAAAAGTTTTGAAAAGGAATTGGGTGATTTTGAATTGATTGGAAGGCTTAATTTAGTGGAATTTGGCTTATGATCAATTTTGAGGCATTTGGGTTAGACTTGGGTTTGGATTGGGATAGGATTTGGATTTGGTTCAATTGAAGGTTCAAATTGGTCCAAGAGATTATGATGACGAGTTTTGGATATCAATTGGGTGGGAATTGCAGAGTCGTGAAGTTCAATTTGGGAGATTTTGAATTTTGGGGCAAAATTAGGTTTGAAATTGAGCTTGAAATGGGTGAGATTGAAGTCAATTTGGAGGAAATTGGGAGTGAATTGGGGAATTTAGGCATTTATGGGTAATTTTTGGATCTTGGTCAAAATGAGTATGGAGTGGTTCAAATTGTTTTTTGGGATATTTCGAGTGATTTTGGGAATTTTTTGTATTTTCAGGGTATGAAAGGGCATTTTGGTAATTTTGATAATTTTAGGTCAAAATTGATATCAATTGAGAATGCTAAACATGAGGTCACCCTATTGAGCCATAGGACCAAGGAAAATCCCATTTTGGATTTTCCATATGCTGGTTTTAGCCAAACCTTAGCCTAAGGCTATGGGTTTAGGGGACCACCCACCCACATGAGTTCACGAGTTTCCAAAATAAGTAGGGAACCAGGCTAAGCATATTAGGTTTAGGTTGTGTGCAAGTGCAAGTGTGTGTATGTGACCTGATCAAGACCACACCACTCATGGTTAACCCTAAGGCCAAATAATCATATGATGACTCTTCTTGAGCTCCCCCATATTGGCTCCATCTATTAGGTGCTAGAGGTTAGATCTAACATGTAGAACTTCAAAACGAGCAAAGAAAAGTTTTATAATTTATAATTGTGAGAGTTTCTTTACTAGTCATATAAGAATAATCAACAGGAAAATTCTATGGCTAGATTTTAGACTCATAAGAAAGAAATACTAGACCACAATAGAAAATGAGGTTAACATGCCTAAGCTCCGAACTCTTGGAATAAAACATAAATTATAATGTGTTGACACGAAAAAGACTTACAAGAGTTATCATAATGATTAAATTATGATAAATGGTTTACATATGCAAAGGGGGTGAATTAATCATTAATTAATCACGGGATAAGCTTTTCGAAAATATTCCTATATTTACCAAGGGGCTTATTTATAATTTTTGTGTGCAAACTAGATTCACGGGAAGAGCCCTGCAGCCAATCAAAAGAGAGCGCACGGATCATGTGTTTCTAGAAGGCCGTCTTAGTCGTTCGATCAAGCAAATCAGCGCAGATTAGGAGACCACCAAAACCAACCGACATCATTCTATCCGCCCTTGCGGTCATAGTTTATATGCCACACCCGACCATTTTATCACACATTCTTCTTGCAGTTGTCGTCGCCCCGAAGTAGGAACTCGAGAAACCCTAGAACTATTTCGTTTATCGGCAATGGCTCGTACGAAGCAAACTGCACGAAAGTCAACCGGAGGAAAGGCTCCCCGCAA
>JXCR01096435.1:0-15732 GCA_002079205.1 Phalaenopsis hybrid cultivar | reverse complement strand
TGTTGAACTGGTTGTTCAGGTGTTGGTGGATCAGGTTGCAGGATAGGTTGCGCCTTTCCCTTGGCCATCGCTCGGGCCAGCTCAACAATTTGCCTGGCCATCCGATCATGGAGTGCCAATATTTGTTGCTGTACGAATTCTCGAATTGAATCCATGTTGTAAGTTTCTCCTTGATTCTTCCCTTCACCATGATATGCTCCTCGTCTTGTAAAATGCATGATTCCATGCTCACCTCACTTTTCAGGATGTTGGATCTGAAATTATCCTGCGGATCACGCCTAAGAAATAGTGTTAGCCATATGAAAATAAAAGAGAAGAAAAATTTGAACACTTTTTATCTTTTAGTGAGAAACACTGTCATTGTCAAGTCCCAAGCCTCATATGTGAAAAGTGGAGAGTTGTGTTAGGTATTCGACAACCAGCATAAAATCTGTCAAAATATCATGACATGAATCCTCTTAATCATTATGTAAATGCTAGGGTGTCCCCTGGAAGCAGCACGATGTATGACCTGAATAAAGTGAAAAAAGTGCAAGAGCTACTACATTGACGCCCTGATGTCAAATAAACAAGGGTTTCCATATTACAGACGGATGCAGGTAAAAAAATTAGTCTATGAAATTAATATTAGGATATGATCTTAGAATATAGGTAATCTCATAAGTAAATTAATGAAATTAATTTATATTATGATTCATATAAAGATAATTATCTTATGTATTCAAGAAGCTAAATGAGTTGAAGAAATGACTAAGGATATTAGTAGCTTAGGTTTCAAACTTTGGTATTCAGGTAAAAGTTGCACCATAAATGGTGTAGGTGTAATTATATATATAAGAGTTTGGAAGTTAATATTGTAAAAATTAATAAAATTGGAGATAAAATTATAGCTCTTAAGATTGTTGTTGATACTAAGATTTTAAATATTATAAGTGTTTATGCTCTTCAAATAGGTTTAGATATAATTTCCCAAGAAAAATTCTAGAATGATCTTAGAAGATTTAGTACAAATGATATCCCTTGAAGAAAGATTTTTATTGGAGAAGATTTAAATGAACATGTCAATAGAGTGGTGGAAGATTTTAGAATTATTCATGACGGTTATGGTTTTCAACTGATTAGTGAAGATTGTAGAGACATTAGATTTTGCTTTAACATATAATTTTCTTATTGTTATTACTTTATTCAAGAAAAGAGATGAGCATATTATTACTTGTAAGAATGGATTAAGCAAAACACAAATTGATTATTTTCCTATGAGAAGAAGTGATCGTCAATAATGTAATGATTGTAAGGTCTTTCGAAGTGATAATTTAAATACCCAACATTGATTATTATTTCTAGATTTTAAAATGAAGAGTTGTAAAATAAAGAATATTAGAAACAATTGACATAGATTTATATGGGAGCACCTAAAAGACAGATAATATTATTTTAATAAGTAAACTTCAAGTTTTCGAGATTTGGAATGTTCATGAAGAAGCAAATTATATGTGAAATAAAGAAACAAACATTTTTAAACAAGTTGCAGAAGATGTACTTTGAGAATGAAAAGTATGTTTTTATAAATAAAAATAGTTGCTAATGGAATAGAAATAGGCATGAAAAGATAAAATATAAGAATTTATGTTATAAAAATTGGTTTAAATGTAAAAGCTCAGATAAGTGAGAAAAATATAAAATGATTTGTAGGGAGTCTAAGAGACCAATATGTGGCACTAAAAATTCTGCTTTTCGTGGTCTTCATATTATATTAGATGCTAAAAAGGGTGAAAATATATGCCTGAACTAGCTAAACAAAGAAAAGACAAGTAAAGATTAAACTCAAGTGTATTAAAGAAGAAAATCAACAAGTGCATTTCTTAGAAAAAGATATTCAACTTAAATGGGGAGTAATTTTGAGAAGAATTTCAATGAAATTTCTGAAAATACAATCGACTGCAGTGATCTTAATATAAATAATACTAATAAAATATTTTATTTTTATTGTTGCATTAGTAAAAAAAAAGTTTAGGAGGCTTTATAGCAAACCAAGGGTGCAAAGTTTGTAAGGTCTGATGATATCCCAATTGAAGTGTGAAAATATTTAGAAGAATTTAGAGTTTATTGGCTTACTAAACTCTTTAATATTATTTTAAAAACTAAAAAGATGCTTAAAGAATGGAGGATGATTATTTTGGTCCCAATTTTTAAGATTAAAGGGGATGCACAAGAATGTGCAAATTAGAGAGGAATTAAGTTGATATATCATAATTTTATATTATGGGAAAGGAAAATTGAATATAGGTTAAGACACATTACTAAGATTTCTCATAATCAGTTTCGATTTATGTCAGACAGGTCTACTATGGAAGTTATACATTGATTGAGAGGTTTGATGGAGAAGTACAGAGAAAATAACGGGGATCTGCATATGATTTTTATTGATTTAGAAAAAAACTTACGATAAGGTTCCAAGAGGTATCCTTTTGAGACTTACAAAGAAGAAAGGTATTGATATGACTTATATTCAAGTTATTAAATATATGTATATTAGAGTTGTTACTTGCTTGGTTTCAAGAGGTTGGTGCTTATGCAACTTTGTTAAGCTTTCAGGTCGTTCATTCTCTACATTCGAGCGACCTTTGACATTGACCAATCATTTGCTCGAATAATCCTTTTCATGTCTCCAACTACTTATCCTCAAGATTTATGTTGATGTAAAAATACATTAATTGCAGCAGGATGTAGGTCAAAGTAAAAGATGGTTCCATTAGGACAGCATATCCGAGAGACAAAAAAGAGAAGGGCCACACACATACATACCCACCCACCCAATTCCTATGTATTTACATATCACCCCTAAAATTCACTTCTTACATTTTCATATCACATCAAAATCACCCCCAGTTTTAACATCTAAAAAGAAATACCTACACCTTTTCATGTACAATAAGGTGGCATGCATGTCAAAATTGATATTTAGGTGTCAGGATATGTAAATACATAGGGATTGAGTGGTATATATGTAAATCTTCCAAAAGAAAACGCTAAAAACAAAGGACCGATGTATGGTTATGAAAACAACAAAGGGCCAATAACATCTGAAGGTCAAAAATCCAAAAAAACAAACAAACATCGTAATCCCTTGGTCATGAATAATTATTGAATATAAAACCACCATAAGTTGTCTTCTAATGCTGAGAAGAATACATCTATTTTACTCCCTTCAAAGCTTTTAGCTGTTGTCATTTAAAATTGGGCACCTGCTTATATCTAGTATGAAAAAATTAAAAATAAAAAGAAAATTAAAAAAATAATAATAATTACATGCAAGACGTGCTCTTCTCTTTATTGTCCCTGTCAAAAACTGATTTTAAAAGTTAGGCAAAGAAGATGTCAAAAGGTGCCACCATAATCATTCACAATTCAACATAGAAATTGCTCAAAGCAAGCCTGGTTTCAGATCCTATATGACCCATTTTAATGAGCTTGGCTTAAGAAAATACGTTTTAAGTTACAAGATTTGTTAATAAAATAAAATAAGCACAAAAAATGAGGAAATGAAAACACAGCAAATGATGAAAATCAACTTCAGCCTCTACTTGATTCTTCCATTTCTAATTTTGTAGTCCATGCAATTATGCTGATTCGATGTACAAACCATATGTAGAAAATACAATGTAAAATGAAAGATATATCACCTAATGCTTCTTTGATAAATTACTGTACTCCAGTCACCTTTCAGCCACACTGCGGGCAGATATAGTCCAAGCCATCTGTCTTCGAGTAATCCTAAAATCATACATATAGTGATAGGTTAATAATATTTTATTTATAGGCATGTACTTATGTAATTGAAAATTTGTAAAGAAATGGATTGACAGCAAGGGGTTGGAAAGTAACTACAGGGATTCAAGCAAAGACCAAATAAACACACAAAAATGTAAATTTCTATTAAAAATCTAATTTTTTATTGATAAGAAGTTAGCAAAGATAACACACCTTGAAAGCAGCAAGAGATCTTTTATCACAACCTAAATGAACCCATTTGCTGCACCTTGCACAACTCAGCCAATCTCCAGGAGTGCTACTGATATAAGCTAATATATTGTTAATCATAGGGAGAGTTAAAAATAATATTTAAAAGTAAACGGAAAGGATGCATACCTGTGACAAAGAACACATTGATTGATAGTTACATCATTATGAGCTAACTCATACTCCAGAAGATATGTTTCATAATGTCTTTTCAAAGCATATGTGATTCCCTATCCAAAAGGTGCCAGGAGGAATGATACAAGTTATTCTTCAGAAGGAACTAATCAAAAGTGTTACAAGAAATTATTTAATTTATTAATCAGAAGGAACTAATCACAAGCTCTTCTTCCTAATCAGTCGAAAATGAATTCATAGTGGAAGCCACCACGCAACCACTGCCATTTTCTTCCACTACTTCACTATCTTTGCAAACTGTAAGACGACGATATCTCATCCCCCATTATCATCTTCTCCTCCTCCTCTTATTCTTACTCATTATTTCTTTTAGTATCTTTTTATCTTCTACCAACTACTAAAATTTTGGATCGGGTTCAATAATGTGGTGTTAATCCAATGTTGTAATCAGTAATTTGATGATTATACATTTAGTTAAATTAGAAAACAATGATTTTTAATTTAAGCTAAATTATTCCAAATTCGAAATTTTTCCCAAAATGGTTTGCTTTAAAGAACTTTGTGCTAGCACCGTGAATTTTTGGATGTAACTCATGCTCTCAATCTAGTTCCACATTTTCTTGTGTATTTTATCAAGTTAAATCAAATCGTATTGACTTATCTAATTTAGATGCACATATATATAAATGTTTATTTATCTCAAACTACTTATTTATAGCAGTTCGAGATGATCCACAACCAGAATGAGACAATAAGGGTTTGTTTGGCGCAGCTGCAGCGAAGCTGGTTGTCTGTTTCTTTTTTTTGCAATTTTGCAACTATTTTATTGCATCTATTTTGAATAAATAATTTTTCTGCCAGTCTAATATAGTGTTGTTTACAACATAACCAATGTCGCTAGCACATTTCATATTTGAAAACAAATATTCAATTTGAATATTACAAAATAAAAAAAAAAACACCTCACAAAACAGTAATTAAACAATGAAAATTTTAAAAAAAAAGTACTATTAAAATAATACTTAATAACATCGTAATATTATTTTTAAAATGCAGTTGGTTAATGTCGCGAGAAAATCCTTCAACGGTGGAATCCTCAAACCGATCCGTCCACCTAAAAAAGTCACAGTTCTCTGTTATTTTTCTTGGACACCTGTAAAATTGTCTCTCATAGTTATATGGTTGCCGCGAGGTAAGCACGGAACATTGTAATCCACAGTAGCAAAACAATGCTCTAGAGGTACTGAAAGTCCTTAGACTCATCTTTTCCGAAGGTTGAAAATCACAAAACACAAACTTTAAGATGGAACATTAGTAACGAATAATAGTAGAAATATTCAATTCAAGTTTTATGAAACTGTGAGGTCTCAGAGAGCAAATTATACACCAACTAATCTGTCACTATAAGAAGACAATGAACCTTAGAAAAAATATGGATTCTTGGTTGTCATTAAACCTCGTAATACCAAGCTCGTATATGCCACATATGTATATCATAAAAAAAGTCATCCAAAAGAAATCATAAGGACTGAAAAAGGAGAGAAACTTGTTGCACTCATTGTGATTTCACACGTGTTAAGAACCAATAACAGCATATAGGTCATCCAGAAGAACCCATAAGGTCGAATGTTTCATCATAGACCTCCAAAATAAAAAATAAAACATGCAATAAGAACTTATATTACATATTATACTCATAGTTGTCTCACCAGCCATCCAAGAGAAAAAATTTATGCAAAATAACTAGAAATAACATTGAAATTCAAAATGTACATCATTGCACAAAACATCAATAGAATAAACAATAAATGTTTTGGCAATACATTGTAAATAAAAAAAAACAGAAAAAAAATTCGCTCCATTCAACCGCCAAAGATAGCATCTAGAATTCGCTCTCTCAAGTCTACCATCTCCCCTGCACATTCCTCATCTTAGGTGCAAGTCTCAATCAAATTACTTTCAACATGTGATAAAGATTGTCCTAGGTGATAATCATACTTCAACAGGGACATGTGAATGATCTTCATCAGCCCTATTAAAGTCAATGTCCCTGCGTGAAGCATGCCGCCGAATGTAGTTGTGGAGAGTTATTGTGGCGACCACAATCTGCACATATTTAAGAAACAGATATGTCGTCATATCCCGCAATATGACCCATTTTTTCTTCCAAAATCTAAATGTTCTTTCAATGACACCGCGTAAGAATGAGTATCTCTTGTTAAATATCTCTTTTCTACCACAAGCAACGTTATTAGCTCTTTCAAAATTAGGAATGTAGTATTCAGTATCAGGAAATGACTTTAAAAATTTCTTTTTTTAAGGAGTATCCCGCATTGGACAAATCATATTTATCTGACATAAATATAATAATTAGTATTGCAGTGAAAACACTTTCACATTAGTTGAAACAAGCAAAACATCTCGTGATGGCTGCGGAAAGTTGTATTTATGAATTGTTATGGCAAATTTGAATATACAACTGTTGTGTGCATTATCTTCTCAACTAGACATAACAAATGTCAAGTACATGTTAAAGTCACATACAACCATGATAATTTTTATTGTTGAGCTTCATCGCCTAATGAATGCAATCTTTTGATTATTCAAAATACGTTCATCCACGTGTGTTTCATCGATCACTCTGATACAATTCTAAAGCATTTAACAAGGGTATTCAAATTACTGTATTCATTTGAATTCTAGAAAAAAATGAATAAATAAAATGACATTAAAATATGACATATATCGCGGGTCCTGTGAAATCTCTGTGAGGGTTCTTCAGAAAGTTGGGTCATCGGGTTTGATAATTTCTGATGAGGAACTGACTAGAACATTCAACCCAATTGAAAAATATCTACTGATTGTTTTAGATGATTGCTGTAATAGCTCCATAACTCATCACATAGATTCATTCTGTGATAAAATGTAGAGGGTTATTGTTAACACCTAGTTGGAAGTCATCCTGGAGGAGTCATAAAGTTAATAATTACTATGCAAGTTTTCCAAGAGATCGATGAATATGGGTTGTCATACGGAACATATTGCTAAATATTGTTGGGTTTCTTACAAGCAACTCTTTAAACCACTTATCGCAAATGTATGAAGTTGTCATACAAGGCGAGCGAGCAATATAGAAGTTGTAATGCTCATACATCAAACACAACGCAGCTGCAATTCTTTTGCGTCTTTCTCTGTGCATATTATTCATTGTTTATGCAGCTAACACACATAAGAATCATTGAATTAGCTACTATCAAAATATGTTTTAAACAAACAACAATCATAAATAAATTTTGAAAAGCAAATAAAATTGCCCGCCATAAAAAATCAAACTATATCCAAAGTAGCATAGGCACTGTCCCAATGAAAAACAAATATAAATTGTCCAACTATAAAAAATTGAATTTAAGCGTCCCTATTGTCACAAAATAACGTAAATAATTGACCCTATGGTCAGGGTTCATCGCCATAAAGAACTCTCTCTAGGTTGGATATTCAAGCAACTTCATAGTGAATAAGTACAAGTCAAATTTCTCGAGTTACTTCCAGAATTCGCATTAATTGTTGAATGAAATTTACTCATGATGTGTCAGGGTCATTATTGCATAAAGCAACTATGAAATTTAGTTTCTAATAAAAACACCACTTTTTTTTCTTTTTTCTCAACCCTAGGAAGCTTAGATCAACTAGTAGATTCAAGTTCATTAAGGTTAGGGCTGGGGGCTTCATTGGAACCAAAAGTTAGCTCGACATCCACATGCTCAGCTATGCCAATAAACCCACTCTTGCTAGGGGTTCATGCATGATCGTCTGTGGCAACGACTCCACCAATCATACGATCCAACTTTTCTTCAAGCTCAAGGTCGATAACACAGAACATAAACTTTTTAACATTTAGAACGACCTACAAATTAATGGATTATTCATATGTTGATGTAATTGAATAAATAAATAATCAGTAAGGAACTTCACGTTTCATAAATTCTCACATCCAATCTCTCGGCCCATCATTCTTAAGAATCATTGATGGTTCGCTTTATCAGGTTTCAACTCAAGCCTATGGATCCACGCTTTAACTATTCCCATATTTTTAGTCATTTAACTGATCCCACTTGCTTTTCAATTGCATACCATCATATTTCCTTTTTGTGTGTTCCTTTAACTTCTTTATTATATTGCCAACCCTCCTTGTTAAAATAAGTGGTTAGTCTATTTCCTAATTCCACCTCTTTAAGACAGGTCTCAAAATATTATTTCGACATCTTCATTCCACATGGCAGACGAACCAATTTCTTTTCTCTTCACCATGATGATACTGGCATTAAAAAGAATCAAGCAACATTAAAGTATAGTAGAGGAAAAACAAAGTGTCATTTAAAATGCCATAACTCGAAAAAGCAACTAAAAAGAAACATCAAAACAAACCACAAACACCAACATCACCACAAACAACACCACTATAAACAACTATGACACAACATCACCACCAAAAGTACTACCACCATGGCACTGAAGAACCATACCAGCATCTACACACCACAAACAACACCAACATGATGGCAGGGAAGAACTACCCTCAACATCTACACGGACCACCAACGACACCACCAGCAACACCACTACCATGTCAACAAAGCCCCATGGCACAAAACAACCACACCCAACATACACACACACACCACCATGGCACTGAAGAACCACACCAGCATCTACACACACCACCAATAACACCACAGCACTACCACCACCATGCCAACAAAATGCAATGACACAAAACAACCACACCCAAAATACACACACCACCAACACCACCAACACCAACACCACCACCACCACCACCACCATGACACTGAAGAACCACCTCCAACATCTACACACACTACCAATAACACCACCACCACTACCACCACCATGTCAACAAAACCCCATGGCACAAAACAACCACACCCAACATACACACACACCGCCATGGCACATCACCAGCAACAACACACACCGTTGTGGCACAAAAGAAATATCACCTACACCACCGCTACAAACATCACCACCAACATAGCATTGCCTAATTTAACAAAGAGGGCAAAGCACCAACAACGTCAACTAATGAGAAGAGCAGCAAGACTTCTCCAATTAACCAAAAATGAAATAGAGGGAAGAGCCCCAAATAAACAGGCCACACTATGAAGAAAAAAAAATCTTTTCAGCAGTGGCAAAAGAAAATCACAAGAGCCGAATCACAGAAAACGTAAAAGTCAACATTCGCTTAGGGATTCAAATCATGCTCTTCCCACATACTCTTCCAAAATATAAGAGAGAGCACAAGCCAGACAAGTAAAGAAAATTGCCATAATCGCATAGAGGCTCACATAGATGGAAGATAGAGCAAAGGCAGCACGGGCTACAACACAAAAACCAAAAATGTAAAAAAACCAAAGCTATTAATCGTAGGAAGCAAGCCAAAAATGGAAAACATCAAACCATAAGCAAACACCAATGCCAATAGTGTAGGGTAGGGATTACAAGTGCTTGGAAATGGGAGAGTAACACTAGAACCGAATATCATAGAGAAGGGACGAAGGTAGGAGAAAGAAATGCCATCAGAACCACCGAACAAAGTTATAGGGTGGAGAGGAGGAGCTAGGGCAGAAGATCGCATGGGTCAAAACGCGAGGGCGTCAAATAGAACGAAAGGAAGGGAAATCCGATAATATTTCGTGAACAAAACGCGGACCGCAAGGTCAAACCCTGCGGCCAGCGGTTTACTCAAATAATCTAAAAAAGCAGCCGCAGCTTTTTATCCACACCAAAATCTGCGTTTAGCTACCACACTGCAGCTAAAAAGCTGCCCTAAATGCAACTAAATCACAATAGCGTTGTAACACAAGAATTGCACCCTAAGTTAGCTGGTTTATTTTTTTGTGGATAAACATATTACTCCACATTAAGAGCATTACTATTGATATTTGTTATTGGTCTTACTGATGTTGTACTTATTAATCTATGATGTAATTTACTTAATATATTCGGCATTTATGTCACAATGGATAATTTAATGGTATAGTTATCGTTCACTTATCCCCTTCAGAGTCATGATATCAGATCATGTTCATTTATACTCTTTGGATATCTTAGCGTTGTGCTTCGCTTACAAAATAATAAAAAATTGCATATTTTAGCAAACTGATGATATGATAAATGATGGTACTATTTTGATTGTTATTAAATATGCCTAACCAAACCAACAAGCCAGCAGCACAAATTGGGAATTGACTAACTACAACTTAGATTCAAGATATGTGCATATAAACATACATACATGCATACATCTGTGAATGCTCATTGTCAATTTTATCTTGCATATATTGCTATCAGGATTACAATGTGATTTTATGATCTTTACAGCATGTTTCGTTAACAGTTCATTTATCTGCTAGACAAAAGGATTATTTTTTTGTATATCAATGGCATGGTTGAATTAGTTATAGCAATTTTTTTGTATATTATGCCTTGATATTCATGCAACCCATCGTATATTTTGTATGCATGATATCTTCTTGTTTATGCCTATCAGATATAACCTACAAATTAAATTACCTTACAAGCTAACCCCTAAAGATTGTAGCAGATCCAGCTCATTTGGTTGGTGAAACATTACCACTGGAGCAATTTCAACCATGGTAAATTTTGTTTTAAGACGGGCATTTGTCACGTCACATTGGTAGTTTCTACCTTAGATATTTTAATTATAATTTTTCTTAGCTTTCTGATTTTAAGACTTTATCTTTCTTTTAAAATTGTAAACTTATTTTAGCATTTTTTTTGTGATTTAGCTAGTATACTATTACTTCAATCCAATATTACCAATCACTCGTTATTGTAAAATCGCCATCATGTATTTTCTAAACTGATCCAACAAGAACTTGAATTGGGTAACATAAGATTCGCTCCAATGCACAAAATTGAAAGGCAAAACATTTTTTAGTGATTCAAAAAGAAGATTTAAATTCTTTAGTACATTAGATATCAATTTTGAGGTACACATTTAAGAAAACAAATGGTCTTCGCACTTATCATTTGTAAAACCCAGAAATTATTTCATTTCTAAACATCAGTAAGCCTTTCATTAAAAAAAAAAAATCAATGAGCCTTTCATCGACAATAATAGATTGCATTATGATTCATGAATCCAACTATCAGCATATCTTATACATTTTAAAATTAGAACTATGATAGAATATCCATTTGACATGTGAACTTACAGTCATTTTATTATTAACTGAATGGTTGCTCATTTTAGAGAAAACCTGCCCCCTCCAATTTATGCCATTCCCAACATAATAGCCTCCCCGGGTAACCACCTGCATTAACATAACAGCAAATTTGTAATAGGAAATTCAAATTACCATGCAGGAAGATGTTACAAGTGGAAAGCCTTCTGCAGGAAAGCAATATTTCATCATTGAACTTCTGAAAACAAACCTCTTTATAAAGGCAAAACAGGTCTAAACGCTTTGCATTGAGTACAGCACCAGGAAAATCAGAAAGTCCTCCGGGGGGAACAAGCCGTTGGTGTCCCCTAAGAATAAGAAACTGTACCAAATCCTTCAGAAATTCTTCCTAGAAAATAACATAAAGGATTATCAACCACACAGATGTTAAAAAAAACAATTACATTATAAAAAAGCTTACTTCCGAGCAGTCATGAATTGAACAACGATCGCACTCATGTCTCTTCAATGGTATTGGATTTGAAGAAATTCTCTGCTTTGCAAGGTCTGATTTAGCCTCTGACCTTCTTTTAATAGAATAAGCTAATCTGTGAATAGATGTGGAATCCTCATTAACAAAAGAAGCCGACTTTGTTGTGGAACTTATTTGCATTGAAGAGGCAGGTTTTGATACAGAGCTTCCAGGTATTGCTGAATTATGTTTTCTAGAAGATGTTGAATGCTCCCGGGACTTTGATTGGTGCCCGCCATGTGAGAAAATCCCATACCTCAGAGAAGCTGAAGACAACTTTTTACATGTTCTAGAGGTTGCAGCTTGTTCCTGAAGATTCAAGTGCTTTCCAGTATCTGCAACAGGAAAACAAATATTTTTCTGCCTCCGAAAATGAGGAATAGGCCTCATAGCAGCGACCTTTAATCCCTGCAAGTAAGCCCCTCTTGTCATTTGATTTTGTTTCTTGCTAACATTCGAACATAGAGTATTGAAATCTTTCCAATTTCCATCAATCACAATTTCAGGTCTAGCACTTGATATACTATTGGTGACGGAGTATGAAATAGGGAGACCAGAAAGGTTAGTATCTTCCTTAGACAAATCTTTTCCATTTCTAGAAAAAAAGAAAAGTAGGCGCTCTGCATCTTCTTTTTCAAAAGAAGCAACTGCAATGCCATGAATACTTGCAATGCCAAGGGTGACAAGGCTACGGCAAGAAAATTCACATGCAAGATGCTTTAGAATCTGTACAGCAGCAAGATTACATAGTCATGGAATGATGCAAGGCAATTATTCAAAATAAATTAAGATAATTGAGCTCTGTGGATCCAGAAAAACATGAATTGCAAACTTAAGAGATAACAATGGCCGGGTTCTCGCACAACTGCAAGTGTTTTCTTAATCTCTAGGCATCCGAAGTCTAAAAAGGTATGCAACTGTTACATATACGATTTCAGAATGATGCTGACTAAATAAAATCAAAATAAGTTTTATATACAGGAAAAAACATTTCTCATGTAAACCAATATTCTAACAGGAACAGGGTAACATATTTGACAATGTAAATAGTACTTATGCTAATAAGAATGGAACCTGGAAAGCCCAGCGTGGAATTTTCATGCAAACTTCAAAGACAGATGCTCCTGCAGCTATGCAATCAGTACTTAATGGCCGGCTACAAAACTTGTTTTCCTCACAACATGACTGAGCATGGATTAGCTGTCCTTTATCAATGAGTTCATACTTTATGAGGTTTTCCACAAGCTGCAGTTTGACAGCCAAAATGCACATAAAACATGATTCAAGCAATCCAAAAGAAGATGGAGAGCAAAAATACCCAAAAGTTTTACCTGATCATCAACACAAGTCTGCAAACTACCGGACACCAAAAGTGAGACGAAAGCAGAACTGCAAGTTATGATGTCACAACGCATTTTATAATCGCCATGAGATGTTGCAGCACGACATGGATGTGATGAAACACTGTCCATATAGAAGAATATCAGGGATCAAATGGTAAAATAGTACGTAATATAAATGAGCATGTAGGCCTTCATTTGTCAAAGAAAATATATTAATAATTCCACAATTAGAGTGAGTACTGCATGTGGGCACTTAAAAAGTTCCTTGGAGTGATGGGCGTTATCATCAACATCATCCTTATTTCAAAAACTTGGTCGGCAAGATAAATAATTTTTGTCACCACTCTTGTTGAAGTACTACATCTAATATTAACTCTGGCAAGGACCTCTCCACACAATTTTCACCGATCTTATTCATTGCCCACCCCTTTTCAACCAATCCTTCACACTGGTTCTAAACCCAATCCTTCTCAGTGCACGTTATACTTGACGTGCATAAATTAGTTAAATCTATTTAATATAACCTTATCATTAATATGTGCTACTATCAACATTTTTTTTCAATATTATAATCATTTCTCACTCCATCCATCCTACTAAAACCACACATTCCCCTTAGCATTCTCGATTGTGCACAATTAGCTTGGTTTCATAATTTTTTGTGGCCTAACACTCATACCCATACAAGTCAATATTGCCATTGTACGATTCAACTCTTTTTTACTCATTGTAATTGCTATGTGAAAAATGGATCAATATGAGGTAACTTACTTGTATAGATTAAAAATCCCTCTTCTAGAAAAAACAAAAGGCAAGCGTCAAGTTTCAAAAGTTCTCGGATAATGCATTAAATCTTCTACAAAGAAAATAGAACTTATGAACAAGTCAAGAGGCAAATCTAAAATATAAGCTTTTGAATTGACATTCCTTCTTATATGAAAAGGCCTGCAAGTTGCTGCATGCAATTTTTGTTGCAAAATGAACTTGAGATGTATACTAATGATGATACTCATGACAAAGAAACTATCATTATACTTATCAGCACTTCTTTTCACATTCAAAGTTTTAAAATGTTTTCTATCACTATTCAATTGGCTTTCTAACTTCATCATCTAAATTAAATATATGATGTTCAAATTACGTTGTAGGGTCCAAATGTGCATGAAGTAGAGAATGAAAAAGATCAAAAAACTTTTGGAGCTTAATCTTTGGCAAATAAAAGATTTATCTAGTTGGGTGAGTGCTAGTGTTGATCAAGAACCTGGATAATCTAATCAAACTAGATAGCTTAACAGCTGTTAAAAGCTAGGTTAGTCCGGATACATAGGGTAAAACACAGAAGGTCTAATAGTGGAACAAACAACCAGATGTGTCTTTGAGGCATACAGTTTATTATGTACATAGTGGGTTTTAAATATACGCCGCATAGGATGAAACGTTCAATTCACATGAAAGACATCACAATAATTCCTATTTTTGTAACTACCCAACAAAATAGAAGATAAATAGTCCAGTGATGGGCAAGGATTTCTAGTTCACCCAGTACACAAAAAAGTACTTGCAAGTGGATTAAGTGTAAGAATGACTCCGAGGATGTTTTCACGATAGAAGCCAAGTTATTCATGAATCTATGACTAATTCATACGTATTATCCTTGAAATATCTGATATGCTGCCCACCATAGCTGGCGTGCAAGACATGTGAAAAAACCTGGGAGAACTTATGTGAGACACCAACTATTATTGCGTCTGTCAATATTAAATCCCTCTCATCAACACCTTCCTAAGCAATGTGAAAATGGTAGGTGCTTAGCTGCTTCACGTCATCAACTTTTGCATTAGGATAGCTCCCAAGTGAAACTCAAAGCCATTTAGTACATTAAAGAAATCATTGACCCTTGGATGTTTAAAGCTAAAGGCATCCTTAATGAAGGAGACACTTATAGTGTCATTTCCTTCCTTAGAAGCACCATGTTCGGCAAGCCTATATGGAAGACTTTGAGTTTGCTTTTTTAACTCAGTTCAGGCAAGTCCTTTTTTGCCACACTGCCTGAAACAATAACAAAGCGGCCCATCACTATGCTCAGCTTGTTGTTCAGAGCATTTTTTTGTTGAAACGTGTACATGATAGTCATTCTGCTTTTGCTCATGTTAGAGCTGATAGGTTGTTGACCTCATTTTTAGTGAGGTCTTAGTCTTCTATTCTTAGAACCTAGAATCTAGCTNGGGCTCAACTCAGGTCCGACTCGAGTTTGATTCAGGCTGGACTCGGGCTGAACGCGGGCTAGGCACCAGCTCACCTGAATTTGAAATTCAAATTTCAAAATTTAAATTAATTATTTAATTTCTTCCTTGATTAAAATTAATTATTTCCATTTAATCCTCCCTAGATTTGGAAATCAATGAATTCCCCGTCCAACGCAAGCTTGACGATTATTTTGGAATTCGAGGGATAGAAATCCCGCTCGGGCTCCTCCCTAGAGATTCGGCTCTCC
>JXCR01096420.1:3529-15523 GCA_002079205.1 Phalaenopsis hybrid cultivar | reverse complement strand
TCCTGTACCTTCACTCGTTCCTCTCATCCGACCAACGCTCTATTTCTTGGGTGTAACCCGAAGAACATGTAGAGATTTAACACTCTCATTTAAAAGTACAAAATCATTTTGTTTTTCTTATAACACCGTCTCTAACTAAGAGCCGGTCATCTTCAGCACGAATCCATCTGATTTGATCAAAGTCTCACCAAGTCTGACAATAAGTCCACCAAAGACTAGCTTCAACTATCCTTAATTAGGATCTAAATAGCAAACCACGAAACTTTTGAAGATCAAACCACACCCAAATAATTTATTTAAGCATGAAAATGGTCTAAGAACACTTGAAATCAATAAATCTATAAAGAAATACAAAATCTAGCCCAAATCAGCTTCATCACTGGAATTATGAAAATTGTATAAGACTTTTAAATCCACAAAAACTATTGAAGTCCAAGTAAGCTAACATATGCCATAAGAAGTTGAAAGAAATTCAAAATTACTCATCAAAGAGTTTACCCATTTCTTTCTACTTGAAAATTAATAAGAACCTATGAATTTGCAAATATGCATCATGCCAAACATGCCATTAAATAAAACAACACTAACACTCCAGATATTCAACATACCACAACCTTCTTCTAGCATGTTGAGAAAACTTATCAGAATTCCTGAAGGATTATTGTTTCAAAGCATAACACAATAAATAAATCAGCCGACACAAAGATCAATTAAGTCAAAGCATCTTTCAATGGATGCAAATTACCTTAAAAATAACTTCTCCACTGAGACTGACATGACAGTGATATGCATGTGGCTTTCCAGAATCCCAGTCAACATTCTACAAAATTGAAGAAAATATAATTCATGAGATTCTACTAACCTAGATGATAAGTATAGACATATGCCTGCACATTATGAAAATAAGTAGTCAATCAAAACTAGATTTTAAAAATACCTAAAGCTTAAACTTATTGACCGTGAAAATAAACTCTCCAAGCAGTAAGGATTGATTAGTTAGAACGAAATCAATGCAATGAACAAGATTTATATGCAAACTAAATTCTTGTGTTTGATTTAAAAATTAGTAAATAAAGTTAAATTACTTCAAAGAACCCCTTCCTAGATAATATGGCAAATTTGGTTGCATTTTTATGTCGGGGATAGCATGACAACCCATGTGCAGCAACCAAACAGTGCCTTAAATGCTTGCACAAATAAGAGCAAAAATAAAGTATGGCATATGTTTAGTGAAACCGAAAATTGACCCTTCAAGTAGCAAGGATCTCCATCCCATCTTCAGCATTTAAACAGTTTAAATTTTTGTAATTAACATTTTGTAATCGCATGAATTTTTATTATTGATCTGGCAATTGGAGGAAAACTGTAGGTCGCAATTTAGTAATCCCAGGCAATCATTTGAAATTTATGTTTTACTTCTAAGTTCTTCCCACTTCAAATAGGAAGACCTTTCCATTAAATTGATTATACGTAAAAAATCGAAGGCCAAGGATATTTAAATGCCAGCTGTCAGAAAAATAAGAATCACTATGCCAAAAAGATCACTCGCAGCCATGATGTTCATGAAATGTATGTAGCAAAAAAATGTAGAAACGTAGAGATTTTAGAGAGAAAAGAAAGGTATACAAAGAATTGTCAAGGTGCTAATTCCGATTTATCAAAACATAGAATTCTCAAAGCATGGGAGAACATGCGAATCCCCCGAATCAATAATAAGGGGTTGAAATCTCATAGAACTAAGAACTATAACTCAAAATGCTTCATCCACAATCATTGAAATCACATGTCCATATTCCAGATTTACAATAACAGGCCATATTCATAATGTGAAAATTTCCTTCGCATAAACAAAAACATCAATTTAATCCTAAATGACAAATGACTAGAAGCTAATAAATAGCTTAACGAGAATTAAGAAAAGCATGCCATAAAATCTGAAAAAATATTTAGTCAATAAAATAATGATTGGCATCTAAGAAGCGCCCTATGCAGCATCAGAGGGTTCATTACCAAGATGTAATGTCAAATGATCAATTTATGCATTATTTCAAAATATTAATAAATTGCCATCAAACCAAGAAGATTGTATGTACATTTGAGAGTGAAAGAAATTATAATAGGCTAGGTTGTTTCTTTATCTTCACTCAAGGCAACTATACGAATACAATTGCAACGTTTGGTTTACTTCCATATGTGACTGTAGAAATGCAAATTACAGTGAACAAAAATAATTTGCAATTAATTTTACAGCGGATGGAACACATTTGATCCAAAGTAAATGATCTTCCCACATGCAAGTATACCACCTTTCTCCGTTCAGACTCCCGTATGCAATGACGGCCAATGGCCTTCCAGGCTTCACCTTCAAACAAAACCATCGGAAAATTTTTTATTCTATATAGGAGATCTTCCGAGACAAAACTTTCCATTTTATTCCTGAAAGACGCATAGAAAACAGTCAGACAATGAAGGTCATAAGCTGAATCTTAGAAAAAAAAAATTAAACAGGAGCTCGCAAGACACAAAATGAATAATTGGGTATCTTCTAAAAGGTAAAGAGACAGTTTGGCAACTTATAGAATTTAAGTTAGTAGGATTTACTAAATCCTGTAAATCCACATCAGAATAAATCCTAAAATGGTTAAATCTCAAAAAGTATTTGGCAGTGGATTTAACAAATCCAGTTAAATCCTATAAAACTCCTTGGCAAGTTCTTTCAGAATTTAGAACTCTATGTTGGAATACAGAAACCGAATTCCATATCAATAATATAATTAATAAGTTTAATTAAATTCAATTTATTTTTAATTTCTAGTTATGCTAAACAAAAAGTATTGATTCACTAAACAAATTGACCATTAATAAGAAGTTGTTAACATAGTTATGTATTAAGCAATAATTTAACATTTATCAATTAATAGTTTGATACCGGAATTAACCCGAAATTCGGTACGACAAGCAGAATTTTATTACTCAAAACCAAAGTGGTTACAAACAAGACTCAAATCAAGAAAGAAAATACAACACAACAAGAATTTCAATTTAGGGCAAATCGGGACGGCCTATGGACAGTGACGAGGGCTAGGAGGTGTGTTGGTGGGTTGTAAGGGGGCTATTGGGGTTGCGGTTGGGACTGGAAGAAGGGGATCTTGGTCTACGATTTATAAGGGACTAGTTAAGTGGGGTGCGGCACAGCAACGAAGTGATGGGATGAAGTAGTGCGGCTCAGTATGGCAGCTGGAAGGACTAGACGGCTCAGCTGGGAGGTGGAAAGGGGTTTGCAGTGAGCAGGTGGGTTGTTGGTACGGTTAGAGGTGTTGCGAGATATACGAGTTGTTGTGGTATATATATATAAAACAAACAAAAAAACGATCGACGACAAAGCGAAAAATATAACGAGAAAATTCACACCATAAAACAGTAACACGGCGGAACACTCAGATTTACGTGGTTCGGCAAATTGCCTACATCCACGGAGTCGCAGAAGATTTTACTACTTGAGGAATTTACACTGGTCGATCATCTCGACTTACACAAGGAATCTCTCACTTCGTTACTCTTCTTCTCTCTCTATTTTTCTCTCTCTACACTAAGATGCACCGAAGAATCTCTACATCGAGATACACGGAAGAAGATAAATTTACAAGAGAAATAAACTCAATTTCTCTTCCGCCACAAGCCACCAAGAAAAAGCCAATGGAAAACAATCTTCTTCTTGTTTCTTCTTCCTTCACCACAAGAAACTACACCTTACACTTCTCTTCTTGTATCCTGAGGAAACCCGACGAAGAACACAAAAAACGTGACTTCGTTAACTAAAAGAGAGTCGTGCGATACCTTTTATCACGAAGAGGAGGGAGCATTGGCGCCTACGGTTCGCGACTGAAGAGGCAGGAGGCAAACCGAAGCTTTGCTCCGCGAAACTACCTTTCGGGATCGGGAACAAGGAGCAGGAAGCGGGAGCGGGAGATCGGGAGGCAGATCGGGCTCCAACTTAACAAATCTCTCACTTGGAGATTGAAACACATGCTAGAACGTAATTTTCCTTGAACTGATGTCTTCCACTGACGACGGTGTCTTTTTCTTCAAACATGAATCCTTCACTTCTGCAACTCAAAGCCTATAGCTTTACTCCAGAAGACCAACTGAAGCTGTGCACAACTTCAGTTTCTCAAGAGTAATGCCCTCAGTCAACATATCAGTAAGGTCCAAATAGTCTTGCACCTCCAAGCTATTTCCTGGATTACTCTTGTCTCTGCTTACAACTCCCACCACATGGGCAATATCTTGTCTCTGTTGAAATTCTTTTTCAACAAGTTTAGCCTTGCACCTTTATTGTCATCATGCTAAGTTTTTTACTCGGTACACCTACTTGTTGTGTAATGTCTTCTTTTCTGGTGGAAGTTTTGTTAGTTCTCACTTGCTCGAACTTTGATCTTCAAGATTTATTCATAGTCTTGTGATTTTTCACCATCTGTCTGTGGAACAATAGGAATGGGTGCCCCGGACCCACACTCCTCTTCACTTCCATCATCAACAGAACTATGAACTATCAGCAATAGTGCATCTTGTACTTCTTCAGATACCACATTTGCGCTATCATTCTCCATATTCTTAGGATTCCTGTAATTCTTCTTTATATGGTCAGTCTTACCACAATTTCAGCAGATTGTCTGCTGACTAAACTTTAATTTTGATCTCCCTCTATTTGAGTTCATGTCATGTCATCTTCCTCTGAAATCAACATTCAGTGTTGAACTCATACCTGAGATCTCGCCGGAATCTTTCTTGTGCACTTCCTCAGCCAAAACCAAATCACGAATATCATCATATTTCAGTTTAGATTTACCTGCAGAACTGCTAACTATCATTCTCATGGCTTCTTAACTATTTGACAACGATGCCAATAATATCAACCCACGTATCTTATCATCAAAATCAATTTCAACAGACGACAATTGATTTGTGATAGTATTGAAATCATTTAGGTGTTAAGCAAGAGAAACACCTTCCGCAATCTTCAAATTGAATAATTTCTTTATCAAGTACACATTGTTATTCGCATATTGTTTTTCATATATACCTGATAGGGCTGACATAAGATCTGCAGTCGTTCTCTCCTTGACGACGTTGTGTGCAACAGACATTTATAGGGTTAATGGAATAACCCCCAGAACTTGTTGATTCAACAGATTTCATTCAGTCTCATCCATCCTTTCAGGTTTATTCCCCAATAACGGAAGATGAAATTTTTTTTCATAGAGTTAGTCCTCTATCTACATCCTTCAATAACCAAAATCAATGTCATCAATCTTTTTGATCCCTGAAACATTCACTTCATTTGCGGTCATCATTTTTTCTCAGATCCGAACAAAGCTCTGATGTTAGCTGTTGCAAGATATATCAATTATTGTGGTATATATAAATAAAACAGAAAAACGATCGACGGCAAAGCGAAAAATAGAACAAGAAAATTCACACCAGAAAATAGTAACCGACGGAACACACAGATTTACGTGGTTCGGCAAATTGACTACGTCCACGGAATTGCAGAAGATTTTATTACTTGAAGAAAATTTACACTAGTCGATCATCTCGACTTACAAGAAAAATCTCTTACTTCGTTACTCACTATTCTTCTCTCTCTACACTGAGATACACCGAAGAATCTCTACACAGAGATACACCGAAGAAAATAAACTTACAAGAGAAATAAACTCAATTTCTCTGCTACCACAAGCCACCAAGAAGAAGTCAAGAGAAAACAATCTTCTTCTTCTTCTTTCTTCTTCCTTCACCGTAAGGAACTACACATTGTACTTTTATTCCTCTATCCCGAGGAAACCCGAAGAAGAACACAAAAAAAAGTAACTTCGTTAACTAAAGGAGAGANAAGATTTTATTACTTGAAGAAAATTTACACTAGTCGATCATCTCGACTTACAAGAAAAATCTCTTACTTCGTGCTACCACAAGCCACCAAGAAGAAGTCAAGAGAGAACAATCTTCTTCTTCTTCTTTCTTCTTCCTTCACCGCAAGGAACTACACATTGTACTTTTATTCCTCTATCCCGAGGGAACCCGAAGAAGAACACAAAAAAAAGTAACTTCGTTAACTGAAGGAGAGGCGTGATACCTTTTATCATGAAGAGGGAGCGATTGGCGCCTACGGTTCGCGACTGAAGAGGCAGGAGGCGAACCGAAGCTTTGCTTCGCGAAACTGTAAGGTCGCGGTCGCGACCTTTCGCTATCGGGAACAGGTTGCGGGAGACCGGGAGGCAGATCGGGCTCCAGCTTAACAAGAGGTGGCAGCATGGGCTTGGACAAAGAACCGATGGCTCGACAGGGAAGGCGAGGGATTACAGATCTGGTAGCAGGAAGGGGGCGGATGCACTGGGTAAGGAGGGAAAGCGGGGGAAGCTGGAGAAGGATAAATATCTCCCGTAAGATCGAGCTACAGTCGGGGCACCACTTAAACCCTTGAAGAATTTCACTAACTCGAACGATTTACGCAGTTGGATACAACCCTAGGAAGGGAGAAACACCCGGAGGCAGAAATATGAAATCAACGACAACAAAACTGAACCCAAAGGGTCTGTTTGGGATCACTTTCTGTTTTCTATTTTTGTTTTTGTCTTTTGTATGTTTTATTTTTTGTTTTCTGTCTTTAGAAAATGCGTTCAGATCTGTTATTATTTATATATTTTTAAAAATATAAAATATAAAATATGTTTGATTAGGTATTTTTTTAAAAGAAAATTTATATATTTTATAAAATGGTTGGATCCAATTGTGTTTCACTATTAAATTTTGTCGCCCATAACATATACGACGCCTTCCTTGATCCACCCAACACGAAACAATACATGAGGGTGGGCACGAAAAGAGCTTCGATCCCCAGGCAACGAGTGTAGCTGGCGGAGGCCAGTGGCCGAGGTCAGTAGGCGTAGCCGATGGGCCGGGGGCGGCAGACGACGGCTGCTGACAATTGGCGTGCTGCTGCGGGCGGCGGAGCCTCGCACAGGTAATGCTCCGTAAAATATGTTTCTAAAATAGAAAAAACACAATTTCTATACTTTTTATGTTTTGAAAATAAGTTGAAAATAAATTTAAAAAAAACAAAAAATAAAAAACAAACATTATTTTTGGACTTATTTTCTATTTTTTGTTTCAAAAACAAAAAACAGAAAACAAAAACCGATCTCAAACAGGACCTAAGCAAACAGTTTCTATATTTTTTATGTTTTGAAAATAAGTTGAAAATAAATTTTAAAAAAACAAAAAATAAAAAACAAACATTATTTTTGGACTTATTTTCTATTTTTTGTTTTCAAAAACAAAAAACAGAAAACAAAAACCGATCTCAAACAGGACCTAAGCAAACAATTTCTATACTTTTTATGTTTTGAAAATAAGTTGAAAATAAATTTTAAAAAAACAAAAAATAAAAAATAAACATTATTTTTGGACTTATTTTCTATTTTTTGTTTTCAAAAACAAAAAACAGAAAACAAAAAGCGATCTCAAACAGGACCTAAGCAAACAAACAGCATATATATAATTATTGATAGAATAGGAAGAGAGGCCCCTCCCCTTTGGGCGGCAAAATAGATCCCTTTGGGCACAAAGCAAACCCCTCTATTGGATTTTGTCGGTTGGTCCTATTCCTCCTGAAGGAACTAGCCGGTTCAGCCCTTCCAGCGTAGGTGAGGCCCGCGGCAAGTATGCCTCGTATCATAATTATTTAATTATTTATTTTATTAACTAATAATTACTCATAATTTTATTAAATCAATTAAATTACGCAATTTAATTTTTATAAATCAATTATGAAGTATTTACTTATCATGTCTAAATATTAACTTGATAATGTACTACTTAATTCTTAATTTTTAATCAATTGAATTAAATAAAATTAACTTTTCATTAAATTTATATTAAATGCTGAAACATATATTCCCCTTCTCCTCTCCTCCCCTGCCCAAAGAAGAAATATTGTCTCAGTACTACGCATGTAAACCTACGTGTGTAGCCAATCAAATGCCGCCACGTGGAAAGCCCGGCTTCGCCTATTAAAGCACAGAAAAATAATACAAAAAAAAATTTCTGATAATCAGCGACCCGACCCGACCCTAAACCCGGAAAATTTCCCGCCAGCAAAAAAATATTTCGCGCCTACTTACTGTTCTATTCGCAGGTTATTCTATTGTATGTGGAAGAAATATTTCGCAGCTTCGCTCGCAGCTCTGCAGCTAGGGTTTCGATGGAGGTGTCCATGTACGTTGAGATGTCATTTGAGATGTCGGAGGAATTACACCCTTCATTCAGCCTGAACTTTGAAGATCAAGTGAGTNGTTGAATAACACGTGGATAACAGGCTGAGTTACACGTTGAATAACACGTGAGAAAAACGTCGATAACACGTGAGTAACACTGAAATAACACGTAGATAACACACCGATAACACATAAGTAAGACGTTGAATGACACGCTGAATAACACATAGATAACAGACTGAGTTACACGTTGAATAACGCGTGAGAAACGCGTAAATAACACATCGATAACACGCTGAGAAACACGTTTAATAACAGGCATATTAACACGTCAATAACATATGAGTAACACGTTTAATAACACGTTGAGTAACACATGGACAACAGGCTGAGTTACACGCTGAATAACACGTGAGTAACACGTTGATAATACGCGAATACCACATGAGTAACACATTACCGTTGTACCAATCATGTTACTCTGCGTTACTCCGCTATGCCAAGGGAATATTCCCCGTGTTACCGTCGATTTAATCGTCGTTACTCTGCGTTACTCTGTATAANATTACTGTTACTGTGTTATTATTGTGTTATACTGATGTTATCATGGTGTTATGCAGTCCTGTGAGGCAACACGCGTTTGCAATGATCTAATTGCAGAGAAGTTGCTAAGCAGCATTGTCCACAATGAGCAAGAAGCATATGAATGTTATCGTGTCTATGCACATCACATAGGATTCACTGTTCAGAAGGACCATACTACCTACTGGTCGAACTCCAAGAAACTCAAGATCAAAGATTATATTTGTGGAAAAGCTAGCTACAAGAAAAAGTCTAACAGCACAGTTAAATTCAGAAAATTAGACAAGAGGATTGGTTGTAAGGTCATGGTTCGATTTGCTATTTATATTTAAGGCAATTGAACAGTGGCAAAATTCATTAAAAATCACAATCATCCTTTGGTCGAAAGTGGTGATAAGCATCTTCTTCGTTCCAGCAGAATGATAAGTGAGCTAAATGCAGATGTGTTGAGATCAATGACAGGTTCAAGGATTAGAGCAACACATGCATACAATTTCATAGCCACGGAGTTTGAAGGTGTGGAGCATTTGGAATGCATTAAGAGAGATGCAATTAATTTCATCCAAAGAGAGAAAACAAAGAATTGAACGGGGAGATGTCAATGGACTAATACAATTGTTCATGGAGAGGCAAGCTGGGGATAAAATGTTTGCTTGAGATTTCCAAACAGATGAGTCTGGTAGGTTAACAAACATTTTTTTGAGTGATGGATTATCCAGACTGGATTATGACTGCTTCAAGGATGTAATAATTTTTTATACAATCTACAGATTAAATAAATATAACTTATGCAGCGCTCCGTTTGTGGGGGTTAACCACCACTGGCAAAACGTATTGTTTGGAGTTAGATTTTTGTCTGATTAGACTACTGAATCATTCATGTGATTATTCAAATCATTCATTCGAATAATGAGAGACAAATATCTCATAATATTTTTTATCGATCAGGATCAAGCAATGGCAAGAGTCATTGCAGAGTGCCTCCCACAAACACATTACAGATTATGTTAATGGCACATCTACAAGAAACTGTCTTTTAAAGTACACTGTGCAGTGCGTACTAAGAGGGTCTGTGGTCTTTTTTATAAATTATTGAGCAAGTGTGATTCTGAGGAGTTCGAAGAAACGTGGTTCTTAATGATTGAGTTGGGAGAACTACAAAGCAATGTCTGGTTAGATAAAATGTACCGTATAAGGCTTAGATGGTCAACAACATTTAATAAGGATATATTCGGTATGGGAATCTTATCAACACAGAAAAATGAGTCGACCAATAATGTCTGTCATGGTGTTGCAAAGTCAACTAGCTCTCTCACGAATTGTTTTATCGGTCTTGAAACCATAATGAAATCGTGGCGTCGGAACGAGAAAGATGAAGATTTTAAATGCGGTCAGTCCGTCAGAACGCTCATGGTTAAAATCAATCCCGTGTTGAGGCAAACTGTCTCATTTTATACAATAAAGTTTTACTCAATGTTTGAATAAGAGCTATTGAATGGCTTATGTGGGCTTACAGTTGAAGTATCAATGGAGAGTGAGGCTAAATATTACGTATTAAAATTGAATGATGAGGGGACAAGGCAACCCTGGACTATGTTAGTTGACAAGGTTACTTGTGAGGATACATGTAGTTACAAAAAATTTGAAATACTGGGTTTGTTGTGCTCCTATGCACTATTTGTTCTCAGTGTCACCAAAATAAAGGTGATTTCGGAGAAATATTTCTTTTTGCGGTGGTCCATCCATGCTAAAAGGGACATGTATAACAGATTTGATTGCAGAGATCTAAAAAACTCCGGGTTGAATAATGTTTCTTCAAGTTCCCTTCTATTCACATCATGCTTTCAGAAATTTGTATATCAACTCATTAATAGAGCACGAGGAAATGAGTAAGCTGAGGAGTGTTTTGTGGGAGACGTTTAAAAAATTATCTGAAGATATTGAGGATGCTCTAGCAGGGAAAATGATCGAAGTAAAGAAAACAAAGAAGAAAAAAAAACTTACAAATATAGAATGTAATGTGAACAACCCCGCTAAAAAGATGTCGAAAGGAGTATCTACATCTAGGTTGAAAGGATATTGGGAGAAAAATAAGAAAACTAAAAGTACAAATTTTTTTTATTTAGCATTTCCTTTATTCCATGTATAATGCATACTGCTAACTTTAACTATTGCATTCAAGAATGGAACAAGAAGCTGCAACTAGCCGTCAACCTGTTGATGCATTTGAGGAAAGCTTAACAGATTGTCTTACCCAGATATGTTGCTAAAATTGAGTATTATTTGGCTGTCTTTTATATAAAATAATTCACTCAAATTGAACTTGGTATTACTCTCCTATTGTAGGAATACTTTGCACCGCACCTAACTGAAACATACACTGAACTATTAATGGATTCCATAAGTGAGATATATATTGATTGAAATTGTATACGTTGGTATACTATAACATCTTTAAACTTTGTAAGAAAGAAGTAATTGGTGGTTATAATATTTTTTTTTTCAAATATTTCTGTCTTAAGCTTAGTCGAACGTGAATAAATTGATTACCATAAATATCAACTGTACAACACGCTGAATAACACATAGATAACACGTGAATAACACTGGAATAACACATAGATAACACGTGAATAACACTGGAATAACACATAGATAACACGTATTAATATTAGATTAACACGTGGATAACACGTCGATAACACATGAGTAACACGTTGAATAACACGCTGAATAACACGTGGATAATAAGCTGAGTTACACGTTGAATAACACGTGAGAAACACGTAGATAACACGTGAATAACACTGGAATAACACGTGGATAACACGTCGATAACACATGAGTAACATGTTGAATAACACGTGGATAACAGGCTGAGTTACACGTTGAATAACACGTGAGAAAAACGTCGATAACACGTGAGTAACACTGAAATAACACGTAGATAACACACCGATAACACATAAGTAAGACGTTGAATGACACGCTGAATAACACATAGATAACAGACTGAGTTACACGTTAAATAACGCGTGAGAAACGCGTAAATAACACATCGATAACACGCTGAGAAACACGTTTAATAACAGGCATAATAACACGTCAATAACATATGAGTAACACGTTTAATAAC
>JXCR01096410.1:0-11983 GCA_002079205.1 Phalaenopsis hybrid cultivar | reverse complement strand
CAGAAGAAAGTGAATTTGTGTTAGCAGTTCCATCAGAAGCCGGTTTGCAAGAGAGTTGGGCCATAGAATGTGAATTATTTGCAACATAAGGCTTCAAAATATCTGAAAGCAATGATGACCTTGTTCTGATGCCAGACTCATTTTGCATGCCATCAGATTCAAACTTGCTGCTCAGAGAAACTGATCTCTTCCTTCGCTTTACAGTATCTAAAATTTCAGCAAAACTTCTGATAAAAACTTTCCGCCCTTTCTTCTGAATAGCAGGCCTTCTATCACTTGTTTGATTCTCTTTGTCAATGTTTTTCATTTTTCTTCTTTTAGATTCTCTGTAAACATCTCTGTCACGAGAAGCTACTGTTTCTTCAGCATGCCCTCTCTCCACCTCAACTACGACGGGAAGAGCATTGAATCCATGGTCACAGTTCATTGTTCCACTCAAGCTTATAATGCAACCATTTTTATTGACCTTGGGTACTACTGATGTGTTTGAAACAGATTCATCCTCCATCTCAACAGGTCTATGGGTACGCAAATTGATCCTACTGGTATCGTTGCAAGCATTAGTGAATAATATTTGATTGAGGCTTAAGTGCTCAGCTGCTTTTGAACGCCTAGTACGATGTGCAACAGGTGAAGTATAAAGCTCACTAGTGCCCAAAGTGCGTTTTTCACCAACTGAAGGCTGTTTACTGAGCAATGGAACAGGAGACTTTTCAACCTTTTTATCTACCATATGCTTCGTTGTCTCCCAACCAGTACTTACTTCATAGTCTCCACTGTAAGCCGATATCATTTCTTCGCAGTTTATAATCATCTTTGCTGTTATTTCAGCTGTTCCATCCTTCAAAACTATCTCCTTCCTCGACTTAGTGGACTGTTTTCTAGAAGAATTGCAGCATTTTTTTCTTGATTTCGAGATGTTTTGTAGTTTTGAGGGTGTCATAATTCCTTCCGATTTATTACTCCTCTTCCTTGCAGAGGCATTTCTTGAACGAGTTCTGCTAGCTTTTATAATTTGTGTGGAACTTCTAGTGTCCTCTCCATGCCTTGATTGTACAGTAGTCGGTTCAAAAGAAACAGGAGATGAATGACCCAGTGCCTGCATAGCTTCAGCTGCCATTTGAGTGGCAGGACCGCAGCTATAAACACCTTCATCACTTATGGGAACATCAAATTTCTTTAATTGCTCCATTGTATCTGTGTTTGTTTGCTCCATCAATTCACTGAAAAGGTATTTCTTTGATTTTGATAAAGATGCTAGTTTCTGACATGTTTTGGACTTGGCGCCTTCAGCACTGCTCTTGTTATCAGAACCTACGAGCCTGTGTGATACTCGTTTACTTTGTTTGCAGCCAAAGAAGGAATCTTTTCTTCTGCTAAATAATTCACCGCCACCTTCATCCTCAAGGGAATCAATCCAGTCATATACTTGAACTTTTCCCGTTGTACTTTTATCAGTTTTCCTCACAAAACACTGAGCTTTTTTCACACTTGCAATAGGAAGTGATATCACTGTGTCCGCGTTCTCATTGTTAATGTCCGAAGATAATTCCTCATTATGTACAGAAAGAAACTTGTCCACAACACCTAATGCAATGGTTTGGGACTGAAGACCAGGCTCTTGGGATGAAATATAGCTCAAACCTGCAGCAGTTTCACTGCATCTAAGTGGAGATTGTGACGCCATTTTTTCTTTATTTAATTCTGATCTTATTTGTGTTTCTTCCTCCTGATACAGATAATTATCTCTATTGTAGCCCCTTATGAATTTGAATGAGTTCTCAGCATCACGGTCCAATACAGATTCATCCCTTTTAGTGGCAACAATATTCAGTGCTGAAGCACTCAAAGGCATTGTCTCCATCCAGCTGGTCTTCATTCTAGTAGGACTTTCTTCAGTTTTCTCATGGTTATGCGTATTAAAGTTCCCTTCAGCCAGATTCCATGATTCCAACTTCTTGCCAATTGGAATACAAGCATCAAAGTTCTTCCTTGAACATTCTGCAAAAGATGCCGATGCAAACCATAGAAAAAATGAACATCTCAAAGTAAACAATTAAAGCCACTTACTATATGAACAAGCTACGCTAAGAAAAAACTAGAAGTTAATAAAAATTGAGTAATAAAATAAACCTTTACTAAAAATACAAGAATAAATTAAAAATGATTATATTAGATCAACATTTGGGGCGATTATTGAAGATAATACAAGTGGAAATAAATTTGTGTGATTTGAAAGATACAACAAATGATAGAGAATGTAATGATTAGAGCAACTAATTTTGAAACCAAGCTAGAAAAAAATATGCCCAAAATGACTAAAAATTGAGAAATAATTTATTATTATTAAGGAATACAAGGATAAATTGAAAAATTATTATGTTAGAAGAATGGTTGAAATAAAATCTCTTGAAGATGAGGCCATCTGAAATAGAATTATGCGGTTCGGATGCATACAACAAATGATGAAAAAATTTATCTATTGGATGATAAGATAGCCATCCCTGAGTGATTTATAGAGAATTGCATGAACAATTTAAAAATTATAAACAAAGTGAATATGGAGTTTTTGAATATTTTACTTAATTTGGAAGTTCTATAGATAAATTTTTATTGCCTCTAGACTATTGAGTTATGATTTGTTTAATTAAAGTTTTAGGTGAGATATTAGGGATGAATTAACTAATTTACAAAAAAAATTTCATGGAACTTTATATGAATCTTTGGATATCAATTAAGAATATCCCACTAGTGATTAATGCCTACTGCGGGAGCGACCCAGTAGATGTTTTTCCGATCATTGCTATAGTACCGTGACTCCCGTCTGCTAGCCTGGACCGAATCAGTCCAGGTATTTCTCCGTTTTGGGAGTGCCGCTAGTTCTTGTGCCCACTTCTAATTATCATATTATTATAAATTCGTATTCATGAGAGTTTAGTGTTAGTTTTTTTTGTATGTTTCGTATTGGGATAGTCATCGGCATCTCTTCTTTCCTTTAAGGGCTATATCCTAGGATTCCAAGTGGTTCTTCGACTGTATCTTGATTTTCAGGTGGTGATTATCTTCCCTTCCCCTTCCCGCCTCCCTCTTGCTTCGCCACCATGCCTTCCCCCTCGCTGCAACCCTGTCGCTGTCTTCCTGCAGTTCCTCGCCGTTCAGCCATCCTTCGGGCTGCTGGAGCCCCTAGACAGTCCTCCTTTGACTGTCCCGCAGCCCCACACCTTCAACAATTGCTGCCGCCATCCTTCCCACTCGATGTCGCTGTCAGGAAACAGTTATCTGGGTTGTTTTATGCTGTTCCAGCCACCCGGCCAGCTGTTTCCCTTATTCCAGCTTGTTGCCACTGTCGCAATGTCTCTCCTTTTTGTTTTCCTGCTGTCCAGTTGCCTCAAACAGCCAATTGTTCTTGTTTGGGCTGCTGTCCTGTTATTTCAGCCACCTAAAATCGTTGTCTCTCTTTATCAACAGCCCAAAAACCCTTTCACTACCTCGCCACTATCTCGTCAGACCCTCTAACCATCACCATGATCACCTGGGATCCGCCCTAACGTGAGTTTGCGTGTTGTTTGCGTTATATTTTCCATTTCAGGTGTGTTTAATTATGACTATCTATTTGCTTCCAGTAATAATATTTGTTTTTGTCCTAATGTGATTAGGTTAACTACGATATTATTTTGTATCATAGCTAGCATAACATTGGTCCTATCCTAGAGTTTCTAGCATCTGTCATCCCCAAACATATCTCTATCAAAATATTTTTTTCTCACCCTACATCACCCTTACACACCTCCTTCCACCTACCCACAACCAAAATCTAGCCAAGCTGCCAAAAGATGATTATCGGAAGCCTGATCGAGGGGAATGAACAGTATACCATTTATGAGAAATTCACAAAAAAATATATCCAGGAATGAGATGAAGAGGGAAACCTGCAAACAACAACCGAGGTATGCCACCTTAGAGAGAAGAAAACCCAGATGGGTCACCTGTATGCCACCTTAGAGAGAAGAAAACCCAGATGGGTCACCTGTAGCATAATGGCGACCTGCTAAATCAAAGGAGTGGAGTAAATCTCTTCCACCATGCAGATTTCAGGGATGAAGGACCTCTACATCGAAGTTATCACATGAAATGTTTGAGAAGCCAAAATTTTGAAACACAAGTTGATCTGTCATATTTTGACGGCCACATGGATTAGGACAAGTTCATCGAGTAGCTCTGGATCTTGGAATGTATTTGAGTGTCCAGACATCTCATAGGATGAAATGGTCAAGTTAGTTGTCAGCGAGACAAAGAAGAATGTATTATTTTGGTGTAAAATCAGAAGTACGTACGTCAGCATGAAAGAAAAGACAAAATTACTACCTGATCCAAGATGAAACGGTAGATACAACATCAATTTCTACTAGATCAATACAGACCAGATGTCCACACCCTGGCTCCAGAACTGGAGAGACCACAACGTCGGGTGACCACCATATTTTACAAGCAGGCTTCAACCTTAAGATCTTACAGTCAGAGTACACCCAGCGGAACATCCAAGTTGACATCACCTGAGGTGACACTAGTTCAAAGTGGAGAGCATAATGCACCAATCCACATTCCCATGTCTATCCTAACCAGGAAGTGTTTCAAGTGTCATGGATTTAGGCATTTTGAAGCAAATTGCATAAATAAGGAGATGATATATTTATATTTCACTGAGCAGGGAGTAATTGAAGAAATAGACAATAACACAGTCAACATAGAAGAAATTGAGGACACAAAAGAGGATCAAATTCTAACGGATGTGGAAGAAAAGCATATAGCTCCAACTGAGGGCATAAGGGAGACATTAACAGAATTCACATTGGTGGCCCAAGGTGGTCCTAAGTCCGAGGAATTGGCATCAAACACCCGACAACCTATTAAAAAAAATTCACACTTTTTAGATAGATAGGCTTCTTCTACAGTTGTCCCTACTGAGGGTGATATCAGAGATGGGGCACTCTTGTGTCATTTCAAGAAGATTACATAGAGTTATTCAGACGTTAGATTCAAATCAACAGTATAGCCACCATTAGATATCCAGACAGAAGAGATGAACCACAACTTTGAAAATTGTCTTAGGAGCTTGATCGAGAAGAAAATTCTCCAATGGGGTCCAAGTCCTATCAGTGAAGATGAAGATGACTCTCCTGAGTGGTTGTNAAACCCAGATGGGTCACCTGTAGCATAATGGCGACCTGCTAAATCAAAGGAGTGGAGTAAATCTCTTCCACCTTGTAGATTTCAGGGATGAAGGACCTCTACATCGAAGATATCACAGGAAATGTTTGAGAAGCCGAAATTTTGAAACACAAGTTGATCTGTCATATTTTGACGGCCACATGGATTAGGACAAGTTCATCGAGTAGCTCTAGATCTTGGAATGTATTTGAGTGTCCAGACATCTCATAGGACGAAATGGCCAAGTTAGTTGTCAGCGAGACAAAGAAGAATGTATTATTTTGGTGCAAAATCAGAAGTACCTACGTCAGCATGAAAGAAAAGACAAAATTACTACCTGACCCAAGATGAAACAGTAGATACAACATCAATTTCTACTAGATCAATACAGACCAGATGTCCACACCCTGGCTCCAGAACTGGAGAGACCACAACTTCGGGTGACCACCATATTTTACAGGCAGGCTTCAACCTCAAGATCTTACAGTCAGAGTACACCCAGCGGAACATCCAAGTTGACATCACCTGAGCTGACACTAATTCAAAGTGGAGAGCATAATGCACCAATCCACATTCCCATGTCTATCCTAACCAGGAAGTGTTTCAAGTGTCATGGATTTAGGCATTTTGAAGCAAATTGCATAAATAAGGGGATGATATATTTCACTGAGCAGGGAGTAATTGAAGAAATAGACAATAACACAATCAACATAGAAGAAATTGAGGACACAAAAGAGGATCAAATTCTAACGGATGTGGAAGAAAAGCATGTAGCTCCAACTGAGGGCATAAGGGAGACTTTAACAGAATTCACATTGGTGGCCCAAGGTGGTCCTAAGTCCGAGGAATTGACATCAAACACCCGACAACCTATTAAAAAAAATTCACACTTTTTAGATAGATAGGCTTCTTTTACAGTTGTCCCTACTGAGGGTGATATCAGAGATGGGGCACTCTTGTGTCATTTCAAGAAGATTACATGGAGTTATTCAGACGTTAGATTCAAATCAACAGTATAGCCACCATCAGATATCCAGACAGAAGAGATGAACCACAACTTTGAAAATTGTCTTAGGAGCTTGATCGAGAAGAAAATTCTCCAATGGGGTCCAGGTCCTATCAGTGAAGATGAAGATGACTCTCCTGAGTGGTTGTTAGTGAGAGTGACACAACCTATCACAGATTTAATCCTAGAGTTGATTCTTCCTCATATACCTGTTTATCAAATACATCCAACGGAGTACGAGAATTAGAATAAGCAGATTATAGATTTACTTGCTTGGGATTAAGCTGGTGAGAATCTATGTTGTTATGCAACTCCAACTCAAGTGGTGTCGAGGATGTATACTTATGCTATCAAAATGTAATTTAAAATGACCGCCTACAAGATTGACTTTCAGGGAGAGCTTGCAACATTTCCACTACCTTCAACAGGGCTAACCTGAAGACTATGAGAAGACAGAAGCTTCGACAGACACGGGAGACTAATGCGGGAGTGACCCAAGAGAAGGTTTTGTAATCATTGCTACATTTCCTACTGTAACGCGACTCCCACGACCTGTTTGCTCACCTGGACCGAACTAGTCCTCGTATTTCTCCTTTTTAAGAGTGTTGGTCAATTCTTGAGCTCATTTCTAGTTATCCTATTATTATAAATTTGTTTTCATGGGAGTATAAGATTAGTATTTTTTGCGTTTTGTATCAGAATAGCCGTCGGCGTCTCTTCTTCCCTTTGAGGGTTGTATCCTAAAGTTCCAAGTGGTGCTTCGACTGTATTTTAGTCTCAAGGTGTTGATTGTCTTCTCTCCCCTTTTTCGCCTCCCTCTCGCTCAGCTACCACGCCTTCCTCCTCGCCCCGACAGCAGTCCCATTGTTGTCTTCCTATAGTTCCTTGCAATCCAACAACCCATCTCGCTGCCTCAACCCTTGAACAGTCCAACTTTGGTTGTCCCGTAGTCCCGCGATTTCAATGCCACTGACGTTGTCATTCCGGCTCGTCATCGCAATCCGAATACAACTGTCTGGGTAGTTTACTACTGTTCAGGCCACCCGACCAACTGTTTCCCTCATTCCAGCTTGTTGTCATTGCCAAACATCTCCCACTTTTTTGTTTTCATGTTGTCCACGTGCCCCAAACAGCCAATTGTTGTTTTTGAGCTATTGCCCTTTGCTATCCTGTTGTTCCAGCCACCTATAATCGATGTCACTCTTCATCCACAGCTCGAAAACTCCTTCCCAACCTGCCACTGCCTTGTCATAGCCACTGACAGTCACCACCATCACCTGAGATCCGCCTTAACGTGAGTTTATGTGTCGTTACGTGTTGAATTTTTCCTTTCAATTGTGTTTGATTATAGCCACTCATTTGTTTCTAGTAATATTATTTGATTTTTCCTAATGAGATTTGGGTTAACTCTGGTATCAATGTCATTGATGAAAAACTTCTTTCATCTCTGATGAAGCCTCTTAAAAACACACTGACAAAAAAATCATTTATGCTTAAAGTTACCTCAACTGAGGAAATTAAAATTCATAATTATTTATTTGAAGATGTATTAAATGCGAAAAAATATTATGCAATTATGAGATGAATTTACATATACGTTGAAACTTAATCAATATTAAGAAAATAAAACAGGAACTAAAACATTTTAGCTTAACAAAACAAGACGTAAATCTCAACACAAATTATAAAATTAAAAATAATTCAAAATATGACCAATAATCAATATATTGATTTAGTATATTATCATAAAAACAAATTATAAATATTTATCTATAATGTTGATATAATTAAAAGTTTAAAACGAGGTCTAAGGTAAGTATTCACTTAAATTTTAAATAAGCCATGAGATTTAAGATCCACATTGGGCTCATGCTCAATTTTATTATTCATTCGATTTTGACTTAGTGGCATCTTCCAAACATTCTTCAATCACAATATTTTTCTTCTTACTCCCTATATTAATTAATATTAGATCTATATAATTTAAAATAAATAACAAATTAATATGCAATCATGTAAATATATTAAAATTATTTTTTGATTTATTGAGATAATGTATTAGAAATATTAGATATAAGTATAAAATTTAAAATAATATGACATGGTAACCTAATTGAAGCATCATCTCAAACACCTTATGACAAAAAGCCTGAAAGCATATGCCTTAGATATAAATTTTGTAAGCTACACTAGGAATATTGTGCGCTTGCACTCGGATTTTCAGATCTTTTGAAGAACAAACCATATCCAGAATTCCTCTTCAAGTGCCACATAATATTGTGATATGGCACTCACGGTTTTCAAATCTTTTGGGTTATTCTTGAAAGGTTTGCATTTTGCATAATTAAATACAGCAGCACATGTTTGTGCTCGTATAGCCCTATAGGATAGTTTTTTACTTCATAATGTTTTGGAGAATCATGTTTTGTACTCTGTCCTTGATGACATGTCATTTTGTACAAGCTTGATAACATCTTTTTGTATCATTTGGGTTATTCATGTGTTGGCTTACTATATTTACGGAGTGTGCAATATCAATTTTTGTGTGTGATAGGTAAAACAATTTGCCCAAATGTCATTGATGATATCCACCTTTGTAAAATGGACTTCTTTTTTCACTTTTGTTCAACTTTTTGTTGAAATCCATAGGTATGTCAGTAAATTTACACCCAAGTATGATTGTTTCACTTAACAGGTTTAAGATATAATTCCTTTGGGATGTGACAATCCCCTCTGTAGACCAAGTCAACTCCATTCCCAGTAAATATTGGAGATTTCTGAGGCCCTTGATATCAAATTTTGTCGCAAGCGCCTTTTTTGGTCTAATAATTTCCTCTGAATCATCACCCGTCAAGATAATTTCATCTACATATAATTGAGAATAATAATTTTGTCTCTATAATTGAACTTAACAAAATAGAGTGTGATCAACTTGACACTGATAATATCCGTTTGTAATCACTGTTTCAACAAACTTGTCAAACCAAATACAAGGAGATTGCTTCAAGTCGTTCAAGGACTTCTTCAACTTGCATATAAACCTATTGTTCGACCTGTTTTCCAAGCCTAATGGTATAGTCATCTAAACTTCTTCATAAAAGCCGCGATCAAGATGACATTTTTGACATCAAATTGGGATAAATGCCAACCTTGATTTATTACAAGAAAAAGTAAAACTCGATCCGTATTAAGTTGGCTACAAGTGCGAATATTTTCCTGATAGTCAATCTCGTATGGCACCGTGAAGCCCTTGGCAACCAGTCTAACTTAGAATCTCTCTACACTTTTATCTACATTATATTTGACCATAAATATAAATTTGCAGCATACAATATTTCCATCAGGTAACTCTAAGTGCCCGTTATTAATTCTTTCCTAAAGCATGTATTTCTTCCTCAATTGAATGTTTCTATGTTGGAATCTATAGAACCTCTAGAATAAAATTGGGAATTTGCACACTATCAAGGTTTATCACAAAAACCCTGAAAGATGGTAACAACTTCTCATAGGCTACATATCTTTCAATTGGATAACCAGTGCACCCTCAAATACCTTTCTTGTGTGTAATTGGCTTACTAAGTCATCATTCATCGCTGTAAGAGAGTCATGAGTTGAGAAATCCATACCATTATATTTACCAGGAGGATATGATTCTGACTCTTGACAGTCCTGAGTCGGCATAAGTTCCTCCACGTGCTCAGTGGTTCTTCTTTTGGTGTAGATACATAATTCTTGATCATTGGTGTTATGTTGAGGTGAAGTAGAGATAATTAGGACTATTTATGTGTCAAAGTTTAATTCTTCAAATGTAGTTGGTTGAGGTGGAGTAGAGACAAGTGAAGTTGATTAAGGGACGTGATTTGGATTGGTTAATAAAAAAAATTATCCAAAATCTAATATTCCTTCTAGTTCTCCCCATGAATTTTAGATTTGGAAAAATAAGATTGATTTTTAAAGAAAATGANGTTGATTAAGGGACGTGATTTGGATTGGTTAATAAAAAAAATTATCCAAAATCTAATATTCCTTCTAGTTCTTCCCCTGAATTTTAGATTTGGAAAAATAAGATTGTTTTTTAAAGAAAATGACATCCATGAAATTGTATATTTTTCGATTGGTTGGAGAGTATCATTTGTACACTTTTTTTGGATGAGTAACTAAGAAAAATGTATCTGAGAGACTTGGGATCAAGTTTGGTGCAGTGTTGTTGATGAATGTGAATAAAGGCAAAAAAAAACAAAAAATCTTCAATGTTGTCAGAGAAAAAAAAGCGGGCATGAGTGGGAGTCAATGAAAACATTACAGGAAATTTGAAAATCTAGGATTTGACTGGGCGNAAATGTATCTGAGAGACTTGGGATCAAGTTTGGTGCAGTGTTGTTGATGAATGTGAATAAAGGCAAAAAAAACAAAAAATCTTCAATGTTGTCAGAGAAAAAAAAGCGGGCATGAGAGTGGGAGTCAATGAAAACATTACAGGAAATTTGAAAATCTAGGATTTGACTGAGCATCTTATTGATGATGTATGTGGTTGTGAGAATGATTTCTCCCCAAAAACATTTAGGCACGTGATTAAACAACATAATGGCACGAGTGACCTCAAGTGTCTATTTTTTCTTTCTGCAACCCCATGTTGTTGAGTATTCACAAAAAAAAAATATATGAATAATAATGCTTGAAAAGATAAGGACTGAATATTGAACTAAAGTATTCATCAGTATTATTAGTTTTAAGAATATGAATTTTGCTTTGAAATTGAGTGAGAATCATGGAATAAAATGATTGAAATATGGTGACTATTTTAGAATTTTTTTTCATAAGGAATGCCCATGTTATTCTTGTGTGATTATTTATGAATGATAGAAACTATCGTGCCCCCTTTATATTGTTTACTTGTGAGGGTGCCTAAATATCACTATAAATTGCAGAAAAAAATGTGAAGACTTGTATTGCAATTTTGAATATACATGTATGGAATGTTTTGTAAGTTGGCATNTTTGCTTTGAAATTGAGTGAGAATCATGGAATAAAATGATTGAAATATGGTGACTATTTTAGAATTTTTTTTTCATAAGGAATGCCCATGTTATTCTTGTGTGATTATTTATGAATGATAGAAACTATCGTGCCCCCTTTATATTGTTTACTTGTGAGGGTGCCTAAATATCACTATAAATTGCAGAAAAAAATGTGAAGACTTGTATTACAATTTTGAATATACATGTATGGAATGTTTTGTAAGTTGACAAGTTTCACATTGATAAAGATTGAATTTTTTAGTGACAAATAAATTTGCAAACATTTTTTTCATGTATGCAAAATTTGAATAACCAAGATTGCAACGACTCAACATAACTTAACTTTCAACTGAAACAAAATTTGAATTAGACTAAAAAATACAACTTGACAAATGATAGTGGCTACCAATGAAGTTATTTCCTTTGAACAAGTATAGACTACCATACATCTCAGCATTGCCAATCACCTTCCCTAAATCTACAACCCGAAAATTGCAATAATTGAAATAAAATTTTACACACATTTTAGGTCACGAGTAAGTTTGTTGATTGAGAAATTATTGTAATTTAAATTTGGAACAAAAAGTACACGGCAAAGGTAATGATCCATTGTCAAATTGACTGATCCAGTTCCTACTACTAGTGAGAACAAAACCAATAGCTATTCGAACTGACGAGTCAATGGTAAATGGATTGTAGATTTTGAAGATGTATGAAGATTTGGAGTCAACTATCCAAGGTTTAATTTATT
>JXCR01096406.1:0-11858 GCA_002079205.1 Phalaenopsis hybrid cultivar | reverse complement strand
TCATGAGTTCACCCTTTAAGTTGGATCATCATGTCAATATAGATCAAAGCATCAAAATCAATGGCACATTCTGCTTTTGCAACCGCTTGATATACAACTGCAAATTCAAGATTCTAGAATTCAAATTGTTTATTAAAACATATGCACCAACTTATACGAGTCATAATAACATCACCTCCTTCATATCTTCTCCAAACTATTTTCAGTCAAACCTACATATGCAACCCTAAATATATTTCAAAAATCTTGTGCAAAATTTGTAAACTAAATCCTAAGCAAAAAAGATCCTACATCATGACAAAACCTTAACATTGCCCCATCACCACTCATTGTTGAAATCATTCACAATCCGCATCGATATCCACTTTCCTCCACCAAGCCTAAATAGGCCCATAAAATGCTCATTGAGCACCTTCAAAATTGAAATTCTTAGCCACCACAAGCCATCCATCATCCAGTCCTAAATAAGCTATACAAACCTATATTAAAGATCATGTTTAAACAAAAAGCACATAATATTCCTAACCAATCTTTACTTTTAATAGTTTTAAATTATGATTGCATTTTTGTTGGGGGCCATTTATGTAGTCAAGATACATGCATAATAAGAACCAGATCATTGCAAATTAGCTTAGTCTAATTCTTATTTAGTTTATTACAGCTTAAGCGATAAGTTTGTATCGATATTTATACTATTTATTATACTCTATGATTGACCTTATCTGTCATTTTATTGATTCTTTTGCTATAGTGGTAATTTGAAATTTTGAACATGTTTCACCATGTTAGTTTATTCACATTCGAATGTCTATGATTTCATGGCTACTATTAAATAGGAGAACTTGAGTTGAAACTAGAACGTAAGTTGATATCAAAAAAATATTATCCTCTATATATTCTCTCCTAGTCCAATCCACCCTTCTTACATTTTCAACATTTCTAATTAAATCATTCTCTCTCTACTCTTTTATTATTGTCATTACTTCATGAGTTCACCCTTTAAGTTGGATCATCATTTCAATGTAAATTAAAGCATCAAAATCAATTGCACTCTTCTTTTGCAACTGCTTGATATACAATGCTAAAGTTAAGATTCTAGAATTCAAATTGTTTATTAAAACATACGCACCAACTTATACGAGTCGTCTCCTTCACATCTTCTCCAAATTATTTTCAGTCATAACTACAATGCTAAGTAATTGATAAGATGAGGAATTGTTAGAAGAATACTTGCCATGTGTGGTACCCATCCTATGATATGCAGTATCAAGAATTTGGAGCAACTCCTTAGTACAAAACTCAGAATTCTGAACGCATGGAAAGTCATTTGGAGCAGATGGCTCTCTGGCAACATCCTCCTGTGCAGCACCCTGGTGTTTATGTCCAAATGAAGTTGAGTTCCTCATGTCAGATAGACTTGTCTCCCATATTCCATGGCCATGAATATTATACAAAATTCTTATGGCCACAATTAATATTGCCATCACATAAACCCGAGTAGGAAGTGCATGATGACAACTAGACAACCATAACTCAGATGGAAGAGACCATTCATATAGGCGGCATGCATGAGGAAGGATCTTAGCTGCAGGCAAAGAAAGTGCTTTGAGATAACGCTGAGCTATGGCATAAAAGTTCACCGAAGGGGTTCTAAGGCCAATACTCTGAGCAATAGAGGCGGAGGTCGCTTCTAACAATGATGCACTGATAACTCGAATGGGCCTGAACATAAGTCTGGCACTCAAAGGGCAAAATTTAGGAGGACCAAGGCCCTGTCCCAACTCAGCAAATGCAGACAGGTAAGGAAGCTTTGCCTCTGATACCCATTGATATATATCTGTAGGCAGAACTGCCTCTCGTGCAAGATGGCAGGATAGAAAAGAAATTACCAATGTAGAATGTACAGGTATCAACTTTCTTAATGAACGGAACGAAATAGAGATCACTTTCTGTCCAAAAGTTTTTCGTTGTCCCGTCCTTAAATTAGACTGGATTTCGTTTTGAGTTTCCTGTTTCTCTGCAGTCAAGAGCACGGTAAATCATAAGAAACAAAGTGTGAAAACAGTAGCATAAGTATATAACAAATAGCTGCATCAACAAAATACTCAAAGAATTCATTAAGAATTTAATTGAGCCAGAGAAAACAATAACAAACAACATCATCATTAAAAAATGTTAATAAACAAGAGTGATTAGACTAAAAAAGATATCAAACCTTACAAATCAGCCTAAAAATGTCTAATTTAAAAGTGGCGGGATGAGAGTTTGCATGCCTCAATCAAAGAAAACAATAACAACAGTGTAATACTGAACACTGCCATTGTCACCGGAACAAATGCAGTTGAATTGTCTAAAGTCTCCCCACTCCATTCTCAAAACGTTCATTTGGTACTAAATTTTTATATAGTTCTTTTGCGAAACTTCAATAGAATTGCTGTATATCCACCATGACACATTCCAAGTCATATAACTCATTTTAACTCTCATTTAAAACTACAAGATAAACTGTTTCATATATACCAAAAAATGAATTCCAAAATGATGGGAAGATATGTCAAGACATGCACCAATAGCAAATGTTAGTATAACATTGGTCTCACAGGGAATGGCATTCTTTTTTATTTAGCAGCTCTAAAATAGTAATCCATAAACAATGCACGCATACTTGATCAACAAATATCTATAGGAATGTAAAAATGTGATTCTGTCTTGTGTTTTCTTGAAATGTTTGTTCATAAAATACAGCAAATAAAAAAAACAACATTCCAGTATGTCATTGCATGCTCCCATGTTCGTACACAATCTCCTGCCCCAAAGCATTCAAACTTTCCATTTCTCTTCAACCCGTCTTCGCGATTCCCTTCTCAGTATACTTCCCCAAGCAACCCCCGGGCAACCCGTTGTGGCTCACCTCTCAATCGCGACACTACACCACTTGCATTCACATCTTCCAAGCCTCCAGGTTGCCACCAACTCAACTCTCTCAAGATGTTTCAAGCTCAAATCACAATGCACTTGTTAGCTCACAGAAAATAAAACCCCTATTTTAATTTTTCCAAAACCCCAATAACTCTCGCTTTCACTCTCTCCAGCAGCATTTCTTTTCTGTGTTAATTTATGCTTTAACCAGATTAATGTCATTGCATGTTTGATTTTGATTATTTAGCGACTCATTCATTTACTGTTGAAAAATAGCTGAAATTCAATATCATTCGTGATATGTAATATTACAGTAATAATTAGCATGAAATTAATCTGCATTATATTTATTTATCTGAAAAAATTTCCATCTTGCTTATTTGTTGATAGATTCATGCAAAAAACTGTTTAATTGTTAACTCTAGCATCTTATTCATTGTCTAAGAATACCACCAAAACGAATTGCTCGTTTTCTTGATAAATTTTTGGAATAAGTTTTCATGTGAAATGTGAATACATACCCCGAAATGTAGTAAAACAAAATCCCAATATGTGTACAAATAATCAATATCACGTGTCAGCAGCAACAATTCAGAACATATACAAATCCTTAAGGATCAAGTGTAATATCATGCTAACATATACTATTGTATTCCCCATAGGTTTACACATATTTGTACATTCGATAGAATGCAAGATCAAACTATCTTTTTTTATATGGATAACTTAAAATACTTCTTTAGTTTATATAAAATAGAGAAACATTCCAAAATGATCGATTAACTATGTATAGGGGGTCATTTTAATACCAAAGTCAATAGTGCCAAATTAATTTCCATGCTGTTTAAATAGGAGTTAAAATAGTTCTCCCATTTAAGGATTATGAGAAATATTTTGACAATTTTGTAGTCTTCAGGACTAAATAGTTCCCTACAAAGAGCCAAAAGGTTATTTTTGACACTTTTCAAAAATTAGATATGTGCCTTATAATGTGTTTGAATTTTTAAAATAAAATTAGTAGAATAGCTAAATAGATTATGAAATAAATTGACGATGATGTTAAACAATAAAATAAATAGCCTACAACTAATTCAATTGATATATATATATATATATATATATATGCATTAACAAAAATAACTACAAACCTAATATTGTTAGTGATTATTTAAAACTTTAAACAATAAAACCAAAATGTGATTAATTACTTTCTTAATTTCAAGATTTCAATTCACTGTGTTATTGTCTAAAGAATCATGAATTAACATATCCAGATTCATTAGCGAACTTACATTATATATTAATTATTTAGCAAAAAAAAACACTCCTAAACACTCAAAACTTACGAGAGAACTATAACAATTAAAACGTAATTTAAGAGCCCACTTGTGGTGAACATTGCATATTTTTCTAGTAGTTTAAAGATGACACATTTATATAGCCCACCGCTAGCAAATCAATATCTTACTTAAACAGCACAAACACCATGCCAATCTAAAATCATTTCTATTAAAGAAACTAAACCACAAATCAAGACAAACTTTATCAAGTGATTTTGTTAAAAAATTGTTCCAATCAAAATTTTAATATAACAAACTACATATTTGATAGTGATAACTTCGAATAAAAAATGTATCAGGAAAATCAAATATCCAACTTTACCTCTAAGCTCGCAGTAAAATACACATGAATCTCTTCCGAAAATGAACTAGGATAATTATGCATTTCTAAATTGTTTTGGCACACTTAGTCAATGTCAAGTTTGACATCAATTCACTAAATAAAGCTTAAGAGTTTTTCCTATAAGTATGTCAATATAGCTCGTACTATAATGAAAATAAACTAATAGATGGAATTTCGAATGCCTCCTAAGTCTGATGGTGTGCTTGACGTACTCCCCCTTGCCTTTGTCTAAAGCATTGCCCACTCCACACCTTTTCAGACTTCAGTGAGTTCAATTACTCTCTTCTACTCTCACAGATTTTCNCATTGCCCACTCCACACCTTTTCAGACTTCAGTGAGTTCAATTACTCTCTTCTACTCTCACAGATTTTCTCTTTCTGTCGCTCTTTCTCAACTTGTTCAAGGATTTTATAGTCGTTCCATACATGCACCCTCCCTAAATAAGCCTCCACGCTCCATAAATCCATTAAAAAACAATCATCATCACCCTTCCCAAAATCAGAATCCCAATTCGAATTTAATAATTTGCGTTGTAGTTAAAATCTGNGCACCCTCCCTAAATAAGCCTCCACGCTCCATAAATCCATTAAAAAACAATCATCATCACCCTTCCCAAAATTAGAATCCCAATTCGAATTTAATAATTTGCGTTGTAGTTAAAATCTACGTGTTTTATCTCCCTCAAACACATAAAATCTCATAAAATTTTTGGCACAGTATCTCTTCCTATCATCCAACCAAATATTATACAGACATCAAATTGCAATGATCCTCTGAAATTTTGTTGCAATTTCAACCACCGATGCAAGAAATTGATTCAATGTAGTGCGTGAAAAAGACATGCTAGGAGGGAATTTTGGTAGTAATTTAGTGCAACCCTTCCTGCCATCTTTTTACACTACCAATGAAGTGCAAGGGANTTGGTAGTAATTTAGTGCAACCCTTCCTGCCATCTTTTTACACTACCAATGAAGTGCAAGGGAAAAAAAAAATCTAGCACTTCAGTAATACTTCTAACTACATAAATTACATGGTTGATAAAATATAATAAAAAATCAAAACTCCTGAAATATTCCCTAAACTAAAGTTCTTACTTAATACAATAAGCAAATGATAGTTAATGAAAAGATGTAGAATAATTATCATTCTGACCCATTCTAAGATGATAATAGTGCAACACACATCACATCTAGTCATGAGCCAGGAAAAAAAAAAAAAGGAATTACTGTGACTTATTAGTAAAAGTATATATCAAATAGGCAATTGGAGGTGGTGATTAAAAATAATCTAGTACAAATATATAATTTCTTTGTTAAAAAAAGATAAAATTGGTAAGAATTTGGATAGAAAATGAAATAAAGTTGATAAATATAAATGTTTTTTGGGTAGTAGTTGCTCACATTATTAAGTCTCTTTCTACCAAAATCCAAAAATAACCAAAATATGGTTGAAATTTTATGGTTTGTTTCAATTTCATGATTAACTTAATTGAGAAGGATTTACAATCTAAATAAAACTATTATACAATAGATGGCAAGGATATTTGCTTGGCAAAATTTCACGCCAAATTTGTATGGTTGTATTGATAGTATAATGAAGCATCAAGCAGACAAAAAATCAGTTGAATATGAACAAACCCAACTCATCTGAAAAAAAAAATGAAATAAAAGGGTCATAAGCATCAATTCGTACATGACAAAAGCACAACAGCTGTGCAATTGAAGCTTACCATTCCCACCGCTTTTTTCATTGAACTTTGCTGAGACCGCTGCCTTAACCTCGCTAACCATCTTCTCAAACCAACCATCATCAAAAACCCTAGAAACCGCCACATACCTTAACCAGATTGGCATAGCCATTCCGCAAATCAAAGGGCTAACGCCAAACTTCTCCACCAAGGCCTCGCACTGCAGCTGCAGCATCAATTGCAATCCCTGCACGTACCGAAGCCTTGTCTCGCCCGCAGCCCTCTCCGTATCCCTGCAATCCACGGAACCAAAATCCTGCGGAGACGAAGATCCGTCCTCGAACCCATAGAGGCTCGCCACGGATTCCTTTTTGTGTGAATCGGCAGCTGCTTGGGTGAGAGATCGGAGGACCTCCTCCTTCGAAGGAAGCTTAAAATTGGGCTTCGAAGGAGATCGGGATGATCGGCCTTTTGCACGGTGGTGGAAGATGCTGTAGATGGCTCCGACGCCGCCATCGCCGCCGTAGATATCATCTGCATCGGCCTGGGTGTCGGCGACGTTCTGGCTCTGAGACCCGCACTGTGAGCAGTAAAAGAAGCCGTCATCGCCGCCTCCGAAATCTTCGCAGCCACAGACATCGCAGAAGAGGCTGCGGTGATTCTCCGGTTTCCACCGCGGGCTTTCCATCTCCAATTCGGGTTTGGTGCTTTGCCACATTGCTCAACTTCCTCGATGGTTTCGAATGAGAGGGGAGCCGACGGAGGAGAATCAGTAGTGTTTCTGCGCGGTGATCCCCGGTGATCCCGTGGTTGCCTTCCCAGCTAGCGCTAATCAAATTAATTATAATTACATAAAATTAAATATAAGTATTTAATAGTTGATTGATGAATAAATTGTTTATTTTAAAATTTAAATTATTTAATAAAAATTTAAATATTTCTTAGTTTTAATAATTAGTAATTAATAAATTAATATTAAATTATTGTTTAATAAGTATAAAAAATATTAATTATTGATTTATATCATTAATTATTAATAAATGTAAATGCCACTTTTCATGTATTTTAAAGCTTTGCAAACTCATTTATATTCTTTCTGAATTAATATTTATTTTTTTATGTTTACTTTTTAAATTTCGTTAAATCCTTCTAAAAGTAAATCTTGCAAACTAACAGTCTTTTGAAGGAGAAATCAGCTTTACGTGTGGACTTTAGTAATATACCGACATGTATGTTATATCAGGCCCCCCTAAAAAAAATTAAAGTAAAACCGCTGAGGTTATTTGGGAGGGTTATTAGGAGGTTATTGAGACATCAACTTCAATAATGTCACAATAAACCGTCAATAACCCCCCGATAATCTTCACGGTTTCACTTCAATAACGTTCGTGGTTTGATTTCAACAACCCCTGCATTAACCCCCCAATAACCCCAAATAACCCCCCAATAACTCTCCAATAATCTCGGCGAATTCAAGTTAATGACATCCACATGACAGTATGTTGCTGGAGTCCGCACGCAAAGCTGCGTATGTATTCTGTAAGAAATAATTTCTCACTTCAAGGGAAGAGACTCAGGCTAGGGCTAGAAGGAAGGGGAAGAGTTAGACAGATTTTGAGATTTTAATTTAATTTTATTTAAGTTAATTCTTAGCAATTAGATAGATTAATAATTAATAAAAAAAATTTTTGTTTTATTATAAGATTAATTGCTAGTCATAAATGGATATGTAATTAGTTAATGATGAATTCGTAAAAATAAATAATATGTTAAATTTTAATTTATTTAATAACATTTCAAGTATTTATTAATTAATAATTAAAATATCAAACTTCTGCTCAATAGATAATTAGTTTTACAAAAATTTTAATTAATAATCAATCAGTTTAAAGAATTTAAGTATTTATTATATAATTAAAATTAATTAGATTAAATAATTATTTTCATCTAATTAATGAAATAATTAAAATTTAATTATATTTTTTTACTCTAACAAAACTAACCGGCTTTAAAATCCAGGCAAAAATTGTCACATAATTTTTTTAGATTTAACCATTTGAGGATTTACTAAATCCGGATTTATAGGATTTAGTTATTAAATGCTAATTTAAATATATAAGTTGCCAAATACTCACTTATGCAGGTTTTAATCAAGATTTAACTTAACTTGTTAAATGAAATTTTCAAGCTTTAATTATACCATTTTTGATGTATCTAGGGAATATTTGGTTTGTTGAAAATGAAATTTAATATAAAAAGTTTTGCAAGATATTATGATTATAAGGTATTTAAAATATTTTTAAAATTGTTTGGCTCACTGTAAAATAAATATAGGACTTCACATTTTTTAAAAGTAAATGAAAAATAATTGATTTCAATATATTATTTTGTCCATTGGTGTAACGGAGCGGGCAGGCGGCCGGCAGTGGCAGACTAATGAGTGGTGCGGCATATGTCCAGCAGTTGAGGTGGTCGCGATAGTCGGCGGCAAAAGCGGGTTGTGGCGGAGGAAGCGAGCAGGTGGTGGCACAGGCTTCAAACTACTACAGTGGCAGGTGACGTGCGAAGGGCGGTTGTGCGGCAATGTCGGTCGTCCAACGGGAGGGCAGTTGTGGTGGGAGGTTGATGGTTGGGGCGGCGACGAGCAGGTGGTGGAGAACGACGTGCAAAAGGGGCGGCAGCCAGAAGGTGGTAGCGAAAGACGTGCGAGCGGCAGCTGCGGCAAACAATGCTAGTTGTAAGCGGCAGCATGAGGGCAGCAGTGAACTGAGTCATGAACGTGCAACTGCTGCGGGTGGTGGGTAGCACGCTACTAGAAGCAGTGGGTGATAGCCGGAGACAGAGGTTGCAGCAGACGGTGGGGCAGCGGCCAACAACGGCGGCGATAAGGGACGGGGTGGCAGCTTGCCTATTACATTTTATTCAAATTTGACAAAATGAGCCGAATTCTAAATTCGGTCAAAATGAACTGTTACCTAAACATAAAACTCATTCATACTTTACATTATATTTGTATTTATTAATATCAAACACATTAATTTTTCAAATCCCAACAAAAAGATTTACAATAAACCACAAATTCACCCAACCAAACAAACCATTATTTTGAACTATAAATTTGGGATTTGCAAAATCATTTTACACAAAATGGAAAGCATTTAATACCTTTTTTTTCTCACCAAAAAAAGAAAAAAACATCTAAATAATTTCCCACTATCCAACACTAGTAGCCAAGCAAAAGCAATCTTCTATTAGTATTCAATTTATCAAACCTCTACTCAAGGCATATAAATCTTATAGCTATAATTTCATAAATCCTATTGGGACTCACATTTACAAGATATACATTTTTCCCCTTTCAATCAAATCCATGAAAAATAAAATACAAGATTACATTTTCTCCTTCTTTCCACTTCAATCACATCATAGATAATTTCTTTGATTTTTTTTAATTTATCTCATTATAAATTTTATTATATTTTAGTCTAAAATGTTTAGAATACATAGTTATAATATGCAAAAAAACATCCATCACACATATATTTTAATTGAATCTTATTAATATTTTTTTTGACAACAGCTCAGAATTTTCACTAAATTTTAACAAAAACATATTCTTTCACCCCTAAAGTTCTTTGAGACTCCTAAGTTTGAACCAAAACTTCTGCAATTAGCATAAATAAAAACTNAGCTGTGGTGGGAGGTTGATGGTTGGGGCGGCGACGAGCAGGTGGTGGAGAACGACGTGCAAAAGGGGCGGCGGCCAGCAAGTGGTGGCGAAAGACATGTGAGCGGCGGCGACGGCGGCGGCAAACAATGCTAGTTGTAAGCTGAAGCATGAGGACAGTCGTGAACAGCATTATCGACGTGCAACAGCTGCGGGAGGTGGGTAGCGGGCTACTAGAAGCAGTGGGTTATAGCTGGCGGCAGGTTGCAGCCGACGGTGGGACCGCGGCCTACAACTGCGGCGATAAGGGACGGGGTGGCAGCTTGCCTATTACATTTTACCAATGATGTAATTCAAATTTGACAAAATGAGCCGAATTCTAAATTCGATCAAAATGAATTGTGACGTAAACATAAAACTCAATCACACTTTACATTATATTTGTACTTATTAATATCAAACACATTAATTTTTCAAATCCCAGCAAAAGATTTACAATAAACCACAAATTCACTCAACCAAACAAACCATCACTANCTATTACATTTTACCAATGATGTAATTCAAATTTGACAAAATGAGCCGAATTCTAAATTCGATCAAAATGAACTACGTAAACATAAAACTCAATCACACTTTACATTATACTTGTACTTATTAATATCAAACACATTAATTTTTCAAATCCCAACAAAAGATTTACAATAAACCACAAATTCACTCAACCAAACAAACCATTATTTTGAACTATGATTTGCAAAATCATTTTACACAAAATGGAAAGCATTTAATACCTTTTTTTCTCACAAAAAAAANAATTTGGGATTTGCAAAATCATTTTACACAAAATGGAAAGCATTTAATACCTTTTTTTTCTCACCAAAAAAAAGAAAAAAACATCTAAATAATTTCCCACTATCCAACACTAGTAGCCAAGCAAAAGCAATCTTTTATTAGTATTCAATTTATCAAGCCTCTACTCAAGGCATATAAATCTTATAGCTATAATTTCACAAATCTTATTGGGACTCACATTTACAAGATATACATTTTTCCCCTTTCAATCAAATCCATGAAAAATAAAATACAAGATACACATTTTCTCCTTCTTTCCACTTCAATCACATCATAGATAATTTCTTTGATNAGCAAAAGCAATCTTTTATCAGTATTCAATTTATCAAGCCTCTACTCAAGGCATATAAATCTTATAGCTATACTTTCATAAATCTTATTGGGACTCACATTTACAAGATATACATTTTTCCCCTTTCAATCAAATCCATGAAAAATAAAATACAAGATATACATTTTCTCCTTCTTTCCACTTCAATCACATCATAGAAAATTTCTTTGATTTTTTTTAATTTATCTCATTATAAATTTTATTATAATTTAGTCTAAAATGTTTAGAATACATGGTTATGATATGCAAAAAAACTTCCATCACACATAAATTTTAATTGAAGCTTTATTAATTTTTTTTTTGACAACAGCTCAGAATTTTCACTAAATTTTAATAAAAACATATTCTTTCACCCCTGAAGTTCTTTGATACTCCTAAGTTTGAACCAAAACTTCTGCAATTAGCAAAAATAAAAACANATTGAAGCTTATTAATTTTTTTTTTTGACAACAGCTCAGAATTTTCACTAAATTTTAATAAAAACATATTCTGTCACCCCTAAAGTTCTTTGAGACTCCTAAGTTTGAACCAAAACTTCTGCAATTAGCAAAAATAAAAACTAGTAATGAGTGTCTTTTAAGAGTCTCTAATAAAGAGAGCAGTTGTTTTGTCAGTCCTGATCTTCATCAAAACTAACAACCTCCTCATTGACATCGATAACCTCCTCGACCTCCACCTCCTTGGCCTCATATTCTTCCTCCTCGTCGCTCGCCTC